>PVKM010000658.1:0-98490 GCA_004027735.1 Carollia perspicillata
GCAAAAATCATTCATTTAAAAAATGGGAAGAACTTTGCTTGACCTGTTTTTATCAGAAGTAGCACTAAATTTGGTAACATATGACAATTTCCTCAGTGTCACATGCATGAGACTTAGGTCAGCCAGTAAAATAAAGCAACTAATAACCATTCACTACAGTGGTCTGAAGTACAGAAAGCCACGTATCCTTAGAGAACTTTCTATCAACTCTCAGTCCAGTGAGCCATTCATCCGTAAGGAGGATGCGAGTGCATCGGCAGACTTGCCTCTCTAGCAATCTGTTCGCCTCGATGCAATTCTTCACCTGGTGAGAGGAGCTGTATCTCCCCGGAATTGGGCAAAAGGAAGATATATCTGTACAAAGGCTAAATATCTAGAAGCTATTAGTGACTCATTTTCCAGTTAAAGTAATAACATAAAAAAGTTTTTTTAGGTATCTGTTCTTAAACAAGACAGATTAACTATTAGAGATAAAAGCCACTAAAAAGATAAATGCTGAAGTAGAATAGAAGGCGACTTTCCTAAGCATCGTGGTACCTGCAGGGTCTGAATGAGAGCCAGAGTGTGGCTGCGCATTTCTGAACGGCCAGGCTGGAGGCCCGGAGGTGAGGCCCACCCCAGGAGCAGCGCTCTGCCCCCTCACGGGAGACCAGCTGTGAGTTGTACAATGTGCCCGCTGAAGCCCCAACCAAGTCAGTTTTGCACAACATCAAGGACTAATGAGTAAGATTCAAACGGACAATACCCGTAAGAATTGACACATTACAACCATACATAATTTGGTTTTCAGGTTGTAAAATTGGACTATTTTGAAGGTTTCAGCCAGAATGATTTCACTTTACCAAAGCATATTGCAAGCTTTTGAAAAGCACATTTTTTGCCTTCAAAATAATGGAAATCTTTAGGAGTCACCTTTCAAAGATAGTCTGTGCTTGATTAAAATAAAATAAATTCCCTTCAGTTTCTGTTTTTAAGTTTCACTTCAAGCCATGTGGTAAAGAGAGAAATGCTTTTCTGAGCTAGTATCAAGATACCCACCCATTTAAAAAACATCGCTGGCCTATAAATAGAGGGTGGGCACTGTGCCTGGCGTGGGCAGAGCGCTCCTGTTGTGGAACAGGCAGCCAGTCTGAGATGCAGAGAGAACGCCAGCGAGGAAAACACAGCGGGAGGGGCTGATTAAGACAGCAGGGTCAGGGAAAACCTTCCCTACTTAAGTCACTGTGTAAGACGAGGTCAGTCGGTAAGGTGAGCCGTTTTAAGTAGGCACCGGAGGGGAAGGAGGAACTATTTCCAGGGAGAGGAAATCTCTAGTTGAAAGGCCCTGTGGTAGAAGGAAATGTTCGAGAAATGGAGAAGACTAGAGATCGAGGTGGAAACGCGGCCTGATCATGCTCTGGTGAGGTGTCTGTGTTTTCTGGTAACAACGGCAGGTCTCTGAAGGGGCTGCGGACACCTGGCTGCGTTGTGTTTGTAGGCCGCTCAATAGTGTACAAAGTAGTTCATATCTTCACTGGACTTGAGTATGTAATTTCAAATAAAAATCTGTGGAGCTTCTGATTTGTAAATGAAGATGAGAAATGATTGTGTTGAATTAAAAAAAAAGTTAAGGACAAAATGAACAGATGGTGAGCAAATGTAACTATAATACAATACCATTAAACAGTATCAGATAAAATATGCAGGTTAGAAATGGGGTGTCCAAGAATCAATAAAAGTTTAATATATGTGATTAAAAATTTCTCACTCTCTATGTGTGTGTGTTTACACACCCACAAATGAAAAACAAGACAAGTAAAGTCAAAGGACAAACAACTTAGGGATAGTATTTACAACCCTTAAGATAGCAGGACATTCAAATGAATCAAAAGGTAACTCAACATAAAACAGGACTAAAGACTATTTACAAATAAGAAATATTAACAGATACACAGAAGAGCTCACCCACCCTCATTACTAAAGAGTGTGCAGCAATAACCATTCTTACACACTGATGAAGGAAGTGTAGTAGGCAGACCAGGGTAAACTCCTGGAAAGTAAAAGTCTCTAGTAATTGTCCGAGTAATTTCACTTTGAGAAATGTGTAGGCGTCTATATAAGCACACAACGTAAGTATGAAGAATTTTCATTACATCACTATAAACGGCAAAACTGATGAGCCAAAACATCCACCAGCACGACATCAGCTCAACAGATGACGACGACGCGGTGACATCCTGTGCGTTCTACACCAGAGTCTGGACGGACTGGGTGGAAAGGTGCGAACACTATACACAGTATGGTTCCCCAGTGCATCTGTCTTTAGTGTTTTAATTACCAAAACATGTCTGTGTATTAACTGTATCAAAACATTTAAATGCAAACAATAAACTATCTGAGTGGAAGGTTTTAAAAGATGTTAGAGAGCTGTGAAAGCCCAGAGGAAGAGACGAACCTAAGTTCTGGAGCAGGAAGAGGGTGACTGAGCGTGCCGGCCGCTTTCTTCTGCGGGGTGTCCACTGTGCCTGCGGATCAGGCAGAGGGACTCCACCGGGGCCAGGGAGTCTGGGAGGGCTGGGAGCACTGCCCCAGAACTGCCATCGAGCCAACCCCAAAACCACTGTCACTCTTGTCCCTGGGATATCTGTTAGCAGTAGTGTTGCATCCTTCAGATCTATTCTACCGTCTCCCAAGGTCCACGTTGTTAAATGCTATACTCACTCACTGTATTATATAATTTTTGTATCTTCATACGTAATATTTTGTACCAGTCATCATTATGTGCCAGGTACAAAAATTAAAGGTGTAAGAACACTAGAATACGGAGACTAAATAATTTGGTCTTGGTGACCGAGCAAGCTCTGCTTGCAATTTTTCACAATCAGAACCCTTCAGTTTAACCCAAAAGCTGATGTCTCTAGATACTGGTTCCAAGCTCCAGGAAACCCAAACTCTGGCAAGGCTTACTTACTTGGTGCTTATTTAACATGTTAGGAACTGTGAACAGTTATTTACCAGAATTCACATGACACAATCCAGTAAAAGGAACTCAAGTGAAATGAGGAAAAATGCCATGTTTCATTTTTCATTATGACTCAGTGCAGGACAAAGCGGAGCCAAAGAGGAAAAAACAGGACACTTCCTTTTCCATAGACACAGCTTCTAAATTCAACTTGTATTTCTTAAGTTTCAACCTAAATGACCTAGAGGAATTCCCCCCCCCTACTTTGTAAGGACTCAAATTTCTCTGATAGTTTTCTATTGTTATACTGTTGCCATTCTCAGAATTTCAAGGAAAATCTAATGGTATTCAATTAAACCAAACTACTGAAGTCATTCCTAAATGTTTAAAAAAATAAACAGTACATTAAAAGTACAGGCTTAATCCTTGCCTCATTCAAATATAAAGAGGATCAAAGCACACTTCAAGCACAGTAATCAATATTTTTACACAAAAGTAGAGTATGTTATTAAAAATTTATAATTTACTGCTTAATTACACATCAATGTTTTACTCAATTTACATCCATGAAACAGCTAACCTGGCATTCATGTTACTATTTCTGGAAGCTAGCTAAAACGTCGGAAGAAGACTGACTTGTTGATTTGCACATCAGTGGGGGCGGGGGCTAATTCTGACTACCAAGTTTCATTTGGCTTGTGGTAAGTCTCACTCAGTGTCTGCGTGTCTCCCAGCGAACAGAGCACGCCACAGCTGCTCAGTAGGCATTTTATAAATGACTGAGTACAGTGGCACACGTGCTTTAGAATGTACTAAGGTATCAAAATAATAATTAAATACAAATAATAAAAATTAAAATCCTAGAACACATAATATTATATCTCAACACCAAAGATCCTAAAAACGTTCCAGTAGCTTAGATAGAAACATGTTTTTACATTTTACTATCTTTGTTTTCAATTGTAATGAGCCTTTTCCATCACAATAAATAAATAAATAAAGCTTAGAGAGTTTTTTTCAACAAAACTTACCAAAAATGTTGGTCTTTACAGTAAGTGCAAGGTGAGTATTATTTCTTAAAATTTCAAGGGCCTTCACAAATGTAATATTCTCAAAGTTCTGTCCATTTACTTCCATTATCTTCAGAAAAGTATTTGAAAAATGCAAATTAAGAAAAAACAGTATTGGTTACCTCTAAAACTTTAGTGAAAAGAATAAAAATAAAATGAAACTTGAATAAAATATACCTGTAAGTGAACAATGGTTATTTCTTGTGAGAATTGGGATGACTGTTTAATTTTTTAATCTACATTCTATTTCCCTAAATCTCTACTATAAACATTTTTTAAAAAGTTCGTTCCCTCTGGGATCATATTAGGGAAATTTAAAAATAACACAGGTTGGTTTATAGGAAGAAAAAATTTTAGTCATGTCATCAGCTCATAAAAATTGCCTGCGTATGTATGTACAAATGTTAGTGAAACCTTCTGAATGCAAACTGACTGCATTTACAAGAGAGATAAAGTGGCACTCCAAATCCCCGGAATAACACTGCCTGCCATCAGCTGAGTCTGGCAGCCCAAAAGCCACTAGCACTGAGTGCAGTTTGGCTCTTCCTCCACAAGACACTGCTGAGCCTTCACACAAGGGCCCCCCAGACTTGCTGTGCCTCAGAATCACACAGGAAGCTTATTTAAAAAATACTATCAATAATTCCAGGGAAAAAGAAGAGTGATAAACATAATGAGCGAAAAAGCAGCAGCGTAGAGGACTGATCTCAGATACTGACAGAAAGGTTCCAAAAAGATTTTTTTAAAAAAATGCGAGAAACAAAACATTAGGGGAAAAAATAATCACAGAGGTAAACTTCCCAGAGTTAAAAAAGTCTCGTCTACACACTGAACTGGATCATCTAGTACATACAAAAAAAGAGTAAATAAAGAGATTTTTAAACATATCATGAACATTTTGAATTCCAAGGACAGAAAACAAGAAACCACAGCATTACTGCAGGGGCCTGGGGAGGGGACCAAAGGTTGCTTCTGACCTGTCTTGAGCAACAAACACTAAGATGATGTGATATTTATCTGTGTTTAAAAGTTCTAGGGGGAAAATAACGGTGACCCAGAATTTTACACTCCAACGAACAAAAGCATTATCAGACATGCAGTGACACACAGAACTAATAGCACCTATCTGCCCTTTTTGAAAAAAGGACTGGAAGACACTGGGAGATCAATCGAAATGATGGAAAACATGGCACAGATGAGATGCAGCTGATCAGTGCAACCCCTAAGTCAGGTGTCTGTCTAAATAACTGTAAGTAATAAACTTGTAAAACTTAATATAAATGTCAAAAGTATTCTTTAAAAAGAATGTTAAGAGTGACTTAACATTCTGGATCTAAAATCTCAAATAATGTCAGCGATACTTGTGAGGACTGAAGGAAGAAGTAAAAGCATGATAAATCTCTTTTTTCTTTCAGGAATGAAATCATTGAATTTCAATGTTTTT
Source organism: Carollia perspicillata (assembly GCA_004027735.1). Lineage (NCBI taxonomy): Eukaryota > Metazoa > Chordata > Mammalia > Chiroptera > Phyllostomidae > Carollia > Carollia perspicillata. Next base: position 5,456 of record PVKM010000658.1, read on the forward strand.
CTGTGAAGAATGAGATTCTTAAATGTGTTTACAATAAAATCCAGGAACAGTCAATATACTGATTCCACCATCCTAAGTACGTGATATTCTTAATAAGTAGCCTGAGGTAAGGCCCAGAAATCTATTTTTTAAAAAGCCCCCTTAAAGAAAGAGGGGGATCATTGTAACCTCATACTGCCGTTTCCTAGCCCCTGCCTCACTGACCTCCGGGCTGGATAACTCCTTGTTTTGGGAGCTGCTCTACTTGGGGGTGTTGTAGGCTGCTGTCCACTAGATGCCAGTACTAATCCCCAAGTTGTGAGCATTACACATGTCTCCAGACATTGCCAAATGTCCCCTGGGGGGCCAGGTCACCCCTGGTCAAGAACCACTGTTCCAAGGTACAGAACAACTTCTAATGTGAATGCCTCAGCATTTTAAAAAATAACAGCATGGTTCAGTTAAAAGTAAAATAAAGCCACATTCTAAATTAATGAGTGAACTCACAAAAATCTTTAAATGAGAAAAAGTAAGCTTCCCAAGTAATTGAGCCAGACGTGGGAAACCACGCTTCGCCCTGCATGAGAAGCATCTGCAGGGCTGTCAGCACACACATTCCCAACTGCATCTCCGGAGGGTGTGGTTAATGTGAGTAACAGACTGGTGTGAGCCTAGCACCTGCACTTTTTAGCAATGAAGTTGCAGCTAATCACATTTTAATACATTACCTTTTCCGGATGCCCATAAGGAGAATAAATCCCTACCAGCCTTCTCCCGGTGCCTTCTCTCTCCTAGTCTCTGACCTGGCTCACTGCTGCGACTGCAGCTCTGCCGCCACACGAACATTACTGAAGCTGAAGCACCCTTCACGGCAACCTCGGGCCACCCGACTTTAGAGTGCCGTGAGGGCAAGTGCTTGGTCCCTCCAAGCATGCCAGGGTGCCAGCTCGCACACTGAGCTTTCTGGAATACTCTACAGTTGCCAGATACAGAGGCTCCTATCCCAGGAGGGTGGGCAGGGCCATTCGAAAAGGTGTCATGCTGGCGGTGGCCAGACGCCCACGCTGTTTCTGGCCACGCTCTATCAAACTTCACATTAAAAGTAATAAATATATGACAAATATATTTTTAAAATTAGCCGGTTAAAATACCATATCTAAAAAAGCAGCTCAAACAGTATTGCCTTAAAGTGACCATGCTTACCTAAGAACTCCCACATGAGAACAAACAGCAGACATACCACCTGTGAGAAGGCTCTAATTCAAGTGGCTGGTTACTCACTTACCTCGGCGATTGCCACCTGGTGCGCTGCAAGAATTCTGAAAACACCCAATACCTGACTGTTTAGTCAGGGGCACTGACCTCTTTTCCCTTAGATTGTCAAATTAAAAAAACGACAAGAACCAACATGGAAACAGCCACCCAGTGTGAAGGAATCAAAGTTATATCTACATATTTTGTCAGACTGGCAAAACGGTATTTTCTGGTGTGCTGTAGAATTCGGTAATTAGTGCATGTGTGCCACGAGAGGGAGAAGCTGAACAGCGCTGACTTACCTGGTCCCCACGTTTCAGCCCTGCATCAGCAGCTTTGCTACCCGGCTCCACTCCTTCGACAAAAACACCGAAGCCCTTCTCACTCCCGCCAGTGAGGCTGAAATGCAGAGGGGACTCCCGGGAGGCCTTCTGCAGCACAACCTGCCTCCACTTGGCCTTTGCGGCGCACGCGATATTCAGTAACCGGAGGTGACCGTTCATTTTCTAGAAAGCAGAAAAGAGGAAAACGTACACAAACGTTTGTAGCTACTCCTACAGGCTTTTAAAAAATCACCTACAATTGTGAGAAGAAGAGCTACATTTGAAATACGGCCTCAAGAACATGTGCGCTGGGCAAATAAAACTGCAGGAGGGTCTCTTTCACCCCGGAGCTCTCTCAATCTCTTAACATGAAAACTTCTAGATGACCACAGGTCAGAAAGACTTCAAAGTGGTATCTCATTTAGAGGGGAATGACAAGAAAATTACTCATTCCTTAACCTTCCCTAATATGTAATATTCTATCTTGCGTAGCTCCTGGCTGTTATATAAAACCCAAATCTTTTTTAAACCTTTATTTAAAACCTTAAAGGACATGAACTACTATTCCAAATATTGTTTGTTATTCAAAGATACATTCATGTCTCCAACTCTTCAAGGAATGTTACTCTCATTTTAGAACTTCCTTAAACCGAATAATATTCTAATTTCCAGGTTCTAACACTAGTTTAATATCCAACTACTCTCAATAGTGTAATATGTATAAATCTTACGTCCATAACAGAAGCTAAAGTTTAAAGTAGAATTCCATCAAAAATAGATGAGTAGATGATGACTTAAAAAAAAAAATCCCATGACTCTAAGGAAGCTGCTTCTCTCCGTGAGCCCCTCGAGTATCTACACAGCCAGCACTGGAAGGCCGGGTGATGATGACCTCTGTGGCTTCTAATCAAGCCCCCCCCAGTTCCATTCCTTCTCCCCACTTTGCATACAGCAGATGTGCTGCTCAAAAGGCTGCGGGAACCAAGCAGGAGGAAACGGGACAAAAATCTGCCAATTTCCCCATCTTCATAAAACTCAATCCACTTAGACACTATGAGTAATAGCAATAATTCATGAGCACCTGCTACCTGCCAGGCTTTCTCAGACTGTTACATTCATTAGCTCATTATAATCCTGACGGCATCGCCATAAACCAGTGACGACCATCTATAAAGCACAACAACTGAGGCACAGCAATTTAGGCAACTTGTCAAAGTTCACACATAGCAAGTGATGGGTTCTGGGTGTAAATTCGAGCAGTGATTCCTTAGCTGTGTTATTATTTACTTCCTCAAACTGGACTTGTTTGAAGCAGACAACCCTACTGCAGTTCAAAGTTTTATATCTAGCAGGGAGAATAAAACAGATTTAAAAATAGCTACTGTTAAAGTTAAGAGGACCTTGAGGTGACTATCTTAGGTGCTGGATATTTAGAACAAGTGAAATCACCTACAGAAGGGAGACTTAGAAAGTCTAATGTAGATCTGGTGTGTGAGATAGGCCTTGAAGTTTCGAACAGGACTGGAAGGGGAAAATCCCAGCTTCAGAGAACTGGAAGAGAGTATGAAGTAATCCGGCTGGCTATGAGCAAGGGTGAACATGAAAAGGCTGAAAATGCAGCTGACGGACTTGAATATATGGGCAGGGAGTTCTTTTGGTAGAAAATGATTGACAGAGAGAGTGACATCAATCTTATTTGTGATTTAAAAATAATCTGTTGGCCACAAAGAACAGGCCAGAAGGAACAAAAGGCTGGAACCAAAATTAGGAGGCTGTTATGACAGAAAGGGCATAAGGAAACGAAGCCCTAAACTGGGAAGTGAAGAAGTGGCTGAGTGAGAGACCGTGGGAAACAGGTTTATGCCTGGAGTCAGCGACCCAGGTAACTTCAGCAGCTGACTGGACGTTTGGCCAGGGCACTCATGTAAGAGAGGGGACCACATATCCACCACAGTCTGTAAGTCTGGGTGGCAGGGGAAAACATCACCATTAAGCCTAAAGCAGAAAACGAGAATCAGCAGGAAGCCTGATGTTTATTTGGTTGGAGAGGCAGAGGATGAGTGGAAAAATAAAATATGGATTTGGAAGTTCTCAGAACAGACATTCAAGACACAAGAGAGGATGAAACCTGTTCCGAATTTCTGTCCTTGGAGAAATGGGGGTGGAATCCCTAAACTCTAAAAAAAGGTAAATTATTTTGAGCCTTACTGTATCTTCCAGGTTTTTCTCAAATTCCTCCAGAAACCGAGTCATAGCAGGATCACCTTCAAAATCATTAAAATGATTGTTTACCCATAATAACACAATCCGCGTGACCTGTGGAAACATGAAGGAGGCAGCGTACAGTTATGAGAGGCGTTCGTTTTCCAAAGTAGGTTCCAAAAGCACGTCTAATCCTGAGTTCCACGGCTGCCCTCTGCCCCCTTTCCTGTACACAGCAGTTCACTCTAACACAGAGACGTGGTTTAGTTCGAGCTTTTGGTGAGAGTAAGCACATGGGGTGTGTATTTCAGATAGTACCTTAAGATGCCAGCTTCTAAGGGCAGGCAACCAGTATCAAAAGTGTTTCTAGAGCCAAGAACATATTTAACCAAAACTATAACAAAGACAAATCTGAAACTTCACTTATAAACACTGTAAGTTTTCAAAGCTGTGAATTGATTTTACTCTGTGCCATGGATTAACAGAACTAAAAACAAATGAAAGTTGAATTGAATAATGTGCCTAGGTAACAATGTCACCGAAGTTACATACTTTAAAAACTGCGGTGGAGCTCACGTTAAACCCACCAAGCACCCACCCACTTCGAGTGCTGGCACGCAGCCACGCCCTGTGCCGGGTTCCACTGCATCTCCACCCTAGTCCCCTCTCCAGCCACTGACTGGCTTTTCTGTCTCTGGGGATTCACCTATTTGGGATATTCATACAGTATGTGAACTTTTGTGTCTGGCTTTCCACTTAGCCAGACACAAAACATGAAAACATATTGTTTTCACAGACCATACATGCATTTCATTCCTTTTCACAACTATGTAATATTTCATTATATGGCTACACCACATTCTGATTTTGATAAAACTCAATTTATCTATTTTTTTCCTTTGTTGCTTGTGTTTTGTGTATCCTATCTAAAAAAACATCAAATTTAAAGTTATGATTTTTTTTACCCCTTCTTCTAAGAGTTTTTTAGTTTTAGCTCTTGTATTCAAGTCTCTGTTCCCTTCTGAGTTAAATTTATATATGGTGTAAAGTAAGGATCCAATTTTGTTCTTTTGCGTATGAATATCTAGTTATCTTCAAATCATTTTTGTTCATTTTTGGCATCTTTTATTTACTCAGCAATCAAAGTAACTACTTATAAATGTAAAGTGTGTGTGTGTGTGGGGTAAGCCTGTAGTTTTGGACACTCTAGTTTCCTAAACAACAGAATTCCACAGTCCACCTGTATCTAACATTTCTTTAAAATAGAACTAGACACAGTAGGCAATTATGGCCCTACTTTTATGTTTCTTAAAATAACTGAATTTCTCCTATTTGCAAGGTATTACTAGTCTTTCCATTAGTTGTATAAATACCCCATGAAAGAAGATAATCTGTTTAAAATAGCAAATAATGTTTAATGCAAAATTACTCAAAAGTAGATTTAAATAAGTGACAGCAGATATAAATTAAGGTAAAAAAGACCAACTGTTTAAAATGATTATGTACATAAGAAAAGTCAACATATTCTATTTGGGGGCTTACAAATAATCTAAGCTCTCTTGAAAAAAATATACTTGGTGCATATTCTTTCCAAACTATTAATCAACTTTTACGCCTCCTTCAGAAACAACTAAATACTCTGAGACAGCTCAGACCCTGCCATGTGTCTAGCACGCTTCCTGAGTTCGCAGCTCTGCGAGAGCCTGGTTTCGGCTGGCGTCTTTAAGGCTCCTGTCCACTTTTCTCATGCTGTTCTGTCACGACAGCAGCTACACTGCGATGCACTAACACTGGTTCTCTCTCTTTTTAAGTGAATTGAATCTTATCGAAATGAACATTTACCACTTGCCAAGGTTTTAGGAATAAAATTTAAAGGTCAAAATCACTTTCATGCTTTTTATATTTATAAAACCAACCTTATCCCTTAAGCTGTCGATTTTAAACCATTCCAAAAGATTCATCCCAACATCCAAAGGACTTTGAAGAAATGTCCTATAAGTTAACAGAAAATCTTCTATGTAAGTTGGGTCCACAATGGAGTGCTCTTCTATTAAATGCATGATGAGACGCTCAGGTGTGGCCTAAAAATCCAAGGATAGAAAAGATAAAAAAATAAATAGCTCAACAACCAAACAACTCCTATTAATCATTTCCCTTTGTAGCCACTCTATTAGACAAGTCCTCAGAGAGCTTCACCTTTTAAACACTCAGCACTGGAATTAGGTAGTGTCTGTAGGCTGTAACGCCTCAGCGCCCAGAGGGTGAGACAGAGACAAGGCAGGGGAGCAAAGGTTCACTCGGCCGCATGGTTTTATCGGCATCTCCTCACAGCAGGGCTTCTGACCCTCACTGATGGACCCCCGGCGTGGACTGTGCCTGCCAATTCTAATGCAAGGGAAGGCGCAACGCCACTTTCTCAGGGAAGGAAGGACAGGTGAGAGTTAAAGAAAAACAACAACAACAAACCTCCCTCCAAATTTAATCACATTCCAGACTTTCCTCTGCCGGCCTCTGGCTAGAGAAACAACACACCCGTGCAGGAGAGCATGTTTTACTGTTGTTACTTCCCAGAATAGAAGTTTCCTCTTCTATGGCTTCTCCATGCTAGCTCATCACCTTTAGAGGAACCAGAGGTCCTAAAGAGTTTTTACATTAATTCCGAGTTTTAACTGCTTGCCTGCCTCCAAATTTATGAAAAGAATATAAACAACATTTACCAACTGCTCATCTTTGAGCTTCCAAATCAATGTTAAGACTTACTACCTTTACAAGCCTTTTCAAAAGTGGGTACACCGAATAAATATAGAAATAAACCAGATGTTAAGCCAAATATAAAAACCAGCCGCTGCCCACTATTTCAAATTTCAGTTTGCTTCATTCATCCAAAAATTCATGGGTCAGAAAAGCTGTATAGAAAATATACTCTAATACTAACAGTGTTTGTATCTAAGGATTTACTTTGTAAAAAAGGCAGGTACCCACTGCTAACAATGTATATAAAGCATTCCTCTAGCAGGGAGTCACAAGTAAGGCTCTTCATGTAACCTATTCGACATGCATGGGACCAGGCACCACACGCCATTCTCGATCTTCTCCACCCTCCAGACACTCAAAAGTACCAAACTGAGCTTATCATTTGGTCTTTTAGGCCAATCACAATTTAAAGTCACTTAAATCTGGTTCTTAGATCATGTGCAGCCAAGTCATGGGTGGAAATGATCAATATGTTAAAGAAAGGCCATTATTCTGATTGGCTAAATCAGCAATTTTCAACTGGTGTGCTGCAATGGTTTTTTAAAACATGCAATACCTGACTGTTTAGTCAGGGGCACTGACCTCTTTTCCCTCAGACTGTCAAATTTAAAAAATGACAAGAGCCAACACAACAACAGCCATCCAGTGTGAGTAAATAAAAATTATACCTATTTTTTTCAGATCGGCAAAATATTGTATACATATATATTTTTGGTGTGCCACAGAATCCTAATTAGTTTAACTGTGCCATGAGATGAAAAAGGCTGAAAATTGATGGGCCAAGTCACTGCGGCAGGACGCCCGTGGAGACATGAAGATGAGCCCCAGAATCCCGCGGAGGCCCGTCACTGGGGCCCGCAGTAGCGTCCACCAAGGGAGGGTGCTAGAGACAGGGTGTGCAGAGTTGGCAGGGGAGGGCACGGCTGCGTGCAGGGACGGGTCACAGTAAGTAACTATAAAGAGCATAAAAAGAGCCAGTGTCGGGAAAGATATTTATAAATACGGAAAGGAAAGGCTTGAAAAAACTGTGGTATAGTAATGAAACTGGCAGTACTGGTATGAACTCATGATAGTTAGTTAGATGGCTACGCGTTCGAAAGCTACAGATGTGTGTGCACTTACAGCTAATACACTTCCTAGCTGTCCGAGGAGAGGCTCTAGAGATCCACTGAGTATCTGCATCTTCACCTATGTCTCATGATGCCTTCATGGGTGGTCCTGTCCTTTTCTGTTGTGTTTCAGAAATACTGCTGTCTCTGATGAAATTAGCTCCCATTATCAATGGGTCATTGAAAGAATTTAAGAAGAAAAACTTTGACCAGTATATCCTGAAATAACTTCCTATCCACACTGATATTAAACAGCAATGTCACTCTTCTTCATTAAAATGTGTCAAAACCAGCTCAGGAAAAGGCACAAAGAACCCAGACAGTCATTTAAATTAGACTTCAAAGTCAGTGAATTATTTTGCACTACTCAAAAAGTGGGTCGAAGCCCTCTGGTCAGGATGAAAGCCTGACCCCGTCAGTGACTAGAGTAACCGTAAGTAAAAACACCCACCTTGATTACAATGTGTCCCTTCCTGGTTCCGCTGCGGTCAAGTTCGCGGTGCTCATGCACCATAACAATTTCTCCCTCTTCCTCAACTTTATGGGTATTTTTTTCCACATGATTTAAAATCCTCCAGTAGTCCTGCTGGGCGATGCAGACGAACTGCCCGAGAATGACATGGGGACAACCAATGAATCGGTAGTACATGAACACATCGCTGCGCACTAAGGCAGAGCACAGAGGTAAGAACGCCAGGGGCATCAGTTCTTTTCTGTTCAACCCCTTCGATCCGTAACGAAAATCAAGATGAAATAAATAATTCATGCACGAAGCGACCAAGAAGTTTTTGAATCGGATTTGTGCTCTAAAAGGAGAAGTGAAAAACCACTCTCAAAACTGACACTATGCAAATAAAACACGAGGTAGGAGTTAGAAACCACTCACAAGTTCCTATTCCTTTCCTTCATTTTTACAAATGAAAAAGGAGTCAGCTGGCTAATATCAGAAAATTTAACAAGCCAACATTCACTTGTTACATGCTCTTTTAAAAGTTCACAATTTGTTCAGTTTCACAAACGTGTGAGTAAGATACAAAATTTAATTTCCTTTATTAACTCTGAGCTTTTGAAACTTGCAATTTTCAAAGCCATTTTACTTTAAGGAAGGAAAAGACAGGCCCAGCCATTTTAATTCGACAAACAAGAGTACCCAACCAAAGAGATCAGCTTACCTGACAATCATCCACTTTGGTCCTCACCACTCCGTTCATGTACTGCTTGTCCAGAGTGGGAGTAATTCCAAAACTATTTCCCATAAAGAGATTTTCGACTTTTCCATCTGAATGGCTGATTTCTACAGTGCCATTTAAAATAACATACCATGAGTCAAGCTATAGAGAAAAAGACAGGTTTTAAGAATCATTAAAAAAAGAGATAGTTATATGTTAACTTTGAAAATAATAAATCAATATATAGAACTTGTATAATTAAAATAAAGAGATACTCTCATTATATCACTAAATACTGTCAGTAACACCTACTGCTCATCTATGCAAACCACTGAAGCTTAATTTACTTTCTTCTTTTAGTCACCCAGTGAGTTCTGAGACTTCCGTAACGGAATGTAATGGTTAAGACCACAAGCTCTTGGAATCTGAGTCCAGACCCTAACACTGACTAGCTGAGCGACCTCAAGAAGGTATTTAACTTCTCTGGGCCTGTTGCTCTGTTGCTAAAATGGGCATAACAGTACCTATCATAGAACTTTTGAGTTAATTGAAGTTTTACAGATTAAGTGTTTGGAATGATGCCTGGCACACAGCAAGTGCCCAAAAGGGAAAACAGATAAAAAAAAAAGATAGCTAGTGATTACCAGAAAGACTACTAAAAGCCTAAATTTTATGGCGTATCTAATAAGATAGTGTTCAAAGTTTTTCCTAATGTTAAGAAAACACTGCCTTCATTTCTATTGGCAGCATTTAATGTTCGAAGGAGAGGTTCCAAAGATCTACTCTACCAATGAAAGACCACTTCTTCTCATTCAATATCTAGACTTTCAACAGTTTTAATGTGATTTAAGGGAAATTTGAATGATTAGTCTTGAAGAGGAATCACTGGTGATGATACTTTTTCAAAAGTGTGCTTTTTTTTCTATTTTCTATTTTGAATATAAATATATTCACGTGGATTACATAAATCGAGTACAAGGACTGTGCCTGGTTTTCCCACCACTATATATGCCCTGTGTCTAAATTAGCACCTGGCACAAAGTAGGCATGCAACAAATTTTTGCCAACAGAGCTGTGGAAAATTAATAGAATACAAAAATTTGTGAAAATTAATAGAATACAAAAATTTGTGGAAAATAGAAAATAAAACTGTTTACACAGTAGTTAAAAGTTTACCTCTCTATGTTATATTATTTTATATTGTTGAAGTATTAAGACTATCCACAGCCTTTTAAAAGCATTAGTACTATATTCATGTGTTCATCAGAGTTAATTTTTTTAGCATATCCTGCATGCCAGATGTGGTCAAGGGTAAGGGGAGAAAGTATGTAAACAAAGGTCGAGATGACACCTGCCTTTCAGAGAATCTCCATCGAACTTTAAAATGATCTGCATACCTCCATAATAATATATGTCATGGCTGTATAATTTAGTTAACCACTGCTTATAATTAAGATAGCTTTTGTCATTTCCAATTTCCATAAGCTGCAATGATCGCCTTTTGGCATAAGTCTTTGAGTTTTATAGTATATCCAAGGAAAGGCACTTAGTAAAGGAAATAACAGGTTAGAAACTGTTGATACTATGATGTCTATGTTAAAAGTTTCTAAATGACTTTCCAGAGATACTACTGGCAGTACATAATGTTCACTGGCTAACATCTCAGCATTAATTTTTATCATTTTGATAAGGAAACTAGTAAAGTGCTTCCTAACAGCAATACTTTTCTCCCTCTGCCTACCCACAAGCTGCCGCCAAGCATTTCTGAACTTGGAATTGCCACAGAAACGCCTTGGCTGACAGTCCACCAGGAGGCACCGGGATCACCCAAGTTCCTCCAGCCTTTTTTTTTTTTACACGTACAATATACAACAGGGTAAGGAGACCGGAGTATTCACCTGATCAACAGGTTAAACAGTAATGATGATATAAACAGACAGGCAGAATTATTAAGAATTTTTAAAAAGTTTTACAACTTAATTTGAGAACTGACAACAAACGTGGTTCAATGGAGATTATCTATCAAACATTCATTCTCTGCAAGATCCATTGCTAGGAAATCAAAATTAAGACAAAGTACATAGAGCAAAAACAAAAGTAACAATTCATCTCAAGAAATTATAACTATTCCAAACTTGGCATTCATTTAAAAAATTGTATAATTTTTAAATTAAGATTTACACAAGTTTATGGAAGTTACATCATTCTAAAAATTGCCTCCCCTACTACACCATGTGTAACACTTATTTGCTAACCTACCTCTTGTCCGTCCTCGAGAATCACGGCTCCAGCCTGCTCCACCACTTCAAAAATCATCACTGAGCAGAGCTCTCTTCTCACACTCATGGTCATGTTCGCAAAAGCAGGGAGCTGGTGCATAAACTCCAGTAACTGCTCTATTGAAACACAAAAATTGTAGTACAGACCATCAAGGACCACAGTTTAAAAATGTTTTTTATTTATTTATTTTTAGAGAGAGGGGAAGGGAAGGAGAAAGAGTGGGAGAGAAACATCAATTTGTGGATGCCTCTCATGTGTCCCCTACTAGGGACCTGGCCTGCAACCCAGGCATGTGCCCTGACTGGGAATCGAACCGGTAATCCTTTGTTTCACAGGCCCATGCTCAATCCACTGAGCTACACCAGCCAGGGCAAGGACTACACTTTAAAGATGCAATAAAATCTAGAATTCAATGCTTAATTTCCCCATCAACTTAGGAATTTTTGCTGCTGAAGTAGAGAAACCAAGGAGGGCACAAGACAACCGCTGGTTAATCAGCTGTTTGGTTATCAGATGTACTCAGGCTCACATGAAAACACAGGCACACTGGAAAACACTGGAACTGACGACCTCCAGACAGAGCCAGGAAAACACACAGAGTTAGATGAGGATGGAGAGTTTGTCCAATTTCCCTAGTCTGAGATGCCACTCCATGCTGATTAGTATAGAGATATCCTCTGATCTAACAGATTAGTGAAAAAGCTTTTTGTCCAGTTCTTATAGGGCCAGAGTTAAGAAAAAGATGTTATTGATGAATGGCAATGATTAATTAGAGATAACAAATATGAATTCTAATTCAGGATCTGTCACAGTAACAGAAGGTAATTCTCTTTAATTTAACCAACGAATGCTGATGAGTGCCTGCCTTAGGCCATTCCCTGGTACTATAGGAGCAATACTATAAGAGCAATTAAGATAAATATAAGGGAGGGGCACATAAATGCAGTCAGCTAAGGGCTGAAACAAAAATAACTGTAAGGTGCTATCCACACGCAGATAACTGGGCATTAGCTATATTTCAATTTTTTAAAAGCTTTGTGAAAACAGCGTAGTATATAATGCTTTATTATAAAAAAATGCACTTTCAGTTTCTGTCCAGATACTGTTCACAGGAATCTAAACTGCAGATTACTTCACTCTATGTCATTAGAGTGACCAGCAATGTTCTGATGTACTGAGTTTTACTCACACAGATCGTGACTATTAGTACTGGCATTTTCTGATTTGAACAGCAATGTGACTGTTATAACAGGGAAATCCAGGACAAAATCTTAAATAAATCATAACAATATATAATGACACTAAGTAATCTCTGCCTTTAAAGATAACATTATCATCTTTAGTATTAGATGACCACATTAAGTATAGTAACTACTTCTGTAAAAAATTGCACAAAAATCTATAGTTTTAACCAAAAATTATAAGCATATTTTTTAAGCTAGAAGAGTAAAAATAGGAATTTGACAACATAAAAATTGTTTTGAAAAGCTAATTAACAGACATGGGACAATGATGTACTATGTTTTAAATGTCCTATGTCATGAAGGAGAAAATCACTTTAATGGGATCAAAGCTTTTGTTTTATGAATTTGGGCAGCCAGGATGTGAGTGAGGGTGATCTGGCTGTGTCGGCTGTCACCCTACTGATCCCTAGGGTTGAGTCAGCTCATCTGGCAGGCTGAGCGGGTGTCCCTTTCCTCTCTCACAGCTCCATGAACACGCCTCCCAAAGCTGAGCACTTGGTCAAAGAGGACAACCTTCCCCAACAGAGGAGGACTGTTCCTCGGTCAAGGGCATACAAATACCTGGGCTCCCCTGCTACACCCTCTAAACAAGCTCTCAAACTGGGGCGGCCAGCCTCAAAGATGGCTCTCAACGGTTCCTCCCTCTTAATATTCCCCTCCCATCTTACATGAGGGTTGCTGTGCGTGACAAACAGAACTTGGAAGAAGTAATGATGTTATTAGTCTTGAAGCCTGATCCTAAAAGACATTATGTCACCTGCCTTCCTCTCCCTTGGAGTACTTGCTTTGGGTGAAGTTGACTGCTACATTTAAGCAGTCTCTGGAGAGGCCCACATAGTGAGGACCTGACTGAAGTCTTGTGCCAAAAGCCATGTAAGTAGTCATGCTGGAAACAGGACCTCTGGCTTAGCCCGGCAAAGCCTCGGAGGACTGCCAACATTCTGATCATGACCTCATGTCACTGAGCCAGGATCACTCAGCTATGCTGCTCCCGAATTCCTGACCCACAACAAGTAGGAGAAAATAAACATGTGTTGTTTTTAAGTCACTAAGTTTTGGGGTAATTTGTTATGCAGCAATATCTAAAAACCAAAAAATTCTTATTGTTCTCTCTCTCTCTCTCACACACACACACACACACACACTCTTTCTTACCAATGTCGTCATCAGTTTTGTCTGCAGGTTCTTTTTCAAGACATTCACGAACAAGATCTCGCCCATGCAGTGGATCTGTTCGATCAATTTCTTCATCTTCCTCCTCTTCATCTTCGGAATCAACAGGTCCCTCAGGAAGACGGGTTAAATCTACATCTCCTACCTCGCTTTCTGTAGCCTACAGAAAGAAATCTTGATCAGTTACCATTTCATGTTATAAAAATTATATGCCACAGTCTGAATTAATCAAATTCATCAAAATCAATTAATCAACTGGTATCCCTCAATACCAAACATTATAGAGAATGAGGCAATACTGTATGTTGTGTCAAAAACAAAATGATACTTATTTATATAAGGGTTCTCTCTGCCTAAAATAGAGTCTCATCACTCTACACAGTGTGACTGTATGATAAATCTGATGTGGGGAAAATGGTTAGGAGACTCAAACATCACTCAATGTTTTAATACCTGTTTTCCAAAAAACACTTGTATTTCCAAAAAGTACATTTCCTAAAACATGAAGTGCAAGAAAGACACATTTTACCACCAATCACTTTATGAAGTACTTATTAGTCTACCCTGGGTGTTATAAATAAAATATCACTCCTTTATCACTGAGGTTTACAGTCTAGCAGGGCAAACCACCATGTAAATTAAGAACAGAAGCATAACACAAGTGAAGGGTAGTACTGAGCAATGCTAAAGCAGACCAACTGTGAATGACTGAACAAATACTCATAATTTCCCAATAACTTACTTGAATCTAACATTGCATCAAGAAGGGCAGAGATTATTCTAGTCAGTCTTTAATGTAAACTTATGTTTACAACTTCAATGCTGGAAATATTAGTCTCAGGTACTTGTAAAGGAACTACGAGGCTTTAAAATAACTGTACAAATAAAAGAAAATTTTACCCTTTGCAACAGTATGGATGGACCTGGAGAACATTATGCTAAGTGAAATAAGCCAGTCAGAAAAAGACAAATAGCATATGATTTCATTATACATGGAATCTAATGAACAAACTGAACTAACAAGGAAAATGGCAACAGACCCAGAGAGCAGGCTGACAGCTAGTGGGGTGAGGTTAGTGGGTGGAGGGACTGAGCAAAAAGGAAAAAGGACTCATGGACTCGGACAACAGTGTGGTGACTGCTGGGGGGAGGGTGATGTAAGGGGACCAAATGGTAATGGAAGAAATACAATAAAGATTAAAGAACTGTAAATATAAATACAGGGTTGGCCAAAACATTCACTTGGTTTTTTCCATAAAATAGAGGATACTTTTTCATTTTTACCCACAGTTTTACTGACTTGGATATTTTGAGTATGTTGGCTATCTCCCACATGGTATAATGTTGAATGTTCTCAATTAATGTCTCGATTTCATTGCTATCAATTTCAACTGGTCTACCCGACCATGGAGCATCGTCCAATGAAAAATCTCTAGCACAGAACTTCACAAACTACTTTTGACACATTCAATCAGTCACAGCACCTTCTCCATACACTGCAAAAATCTTTTTTGTGTGTTTCAGTTGTGTTTTTACCTTTCTTGAAATGATAAAGCATAATATGTCAAAAATGTTGCGTATCTTCTTCCATCTTCAATATTACAATGACTACACACAAAAATTCACCAATTTTGGTTAAGTTTTTTTTTTAAATGCATGCTGCTATGACAGTTGTCATAATGCAATGTAACAAAATTGTTGTAACTAAGTGCTACCAGAGCCATCATACAGAAGAAACCAAAGGAACTCTGTCAGTATCATTCATTGAAAGTAATGAAGATGTCTTTCAGGAAATAAAATTTGTCTTGAAGTGGATTAATTGGCAATATTTCTAAACATTACACTCACTTGATATATATTAAAAAGCATGAATACTGAAGCAGTCACGGAAAAAAAATTGAACACTATCTTCAAATATTTCAGTCTCATCTCCTATTCTGGATATTTACTGGTTTTGTCTGCCCAGGAGAGGATTTTCCTTCTTTTAAGGAATTCCTGTTCTCCAACTTTACCCAGAGATTACAGTGTGGGACAGTGCCCTGCCCCTGGCTATGTAAACTAAGATAGAAAGGGCTCTTCTCTGGATTTTTATAACTGAAGTTGGAGGGCAGAGTGTCCTTTTTCCTCTGGTCCCCGAATCTGAAGACTGTGATGCAGAGCAGCCTATAGACACACGGGAAAGCCTTTCTGTGGTGGGAGGAGATGGAGCTAAGAGGCAGAGAGAGGGGCAGGGGAACTGGAAGTGCACTGAAAGAGGCAGACACAGGAAGACAGAGACAGACAGACACAGATCAACAAAGCAATAGAAATAGAGCGTGCAGGACAAAGACAGAAAGGGCATTAGCACAAAGAGCGTCTGTGACAGAAAGTATCACAGGAGAGAGGGAGAGCAAGCAGGCAAGCCACAGGGAGCCACAGGGAGCCCAAGGACAAGAGACAGACCGCAGACACCTGCAAGCACCCAGGTCCCCTGAGACCAGAACTGCCTCTGCTTTCTCTGTGGGTCAAGAAATTACCCTTTCTGGCTGCTATTAATTTCAAGTTAAGGCTGATACCCACAAGAGAGTCCTAATCTGTTTTCTAAGATCCTATTTTATACTTCTGGATTTCTGCACACCTTTAAGTAACAGAATACCCAACTTCAGATCTATGAGATTAGACAATATAGGATAATATAGGAGCAACCCTACCTACCTCGTGACTAGTATGCTCCCCTAAGATATCTTCGGAATCACAAACCTGCTAGCAGATTATAATCCTTTTACAAAGATAGTAGTTTTAATTTAAACACGTATGTATACATGCTAAAATGACTTCTCCAAAAACCTAACTTACTTACATACACTGATTGTGAATCCAAAGAACTAGTGTTTAAAAAAAAACACTGAAGCAGTATTTTCTACACAATTTAATTTTTTAAATATAGAAGCTCATTCCTGCAATAGCCTTTTTCTACTTTAACAATTCCTGAAGACAGTCTACCATATAAATTTGGGTTCTTAAACACCCTGCCCTCATCTCAGTCTCAGGATCCATCCCCCAACCCAGACTGTTTCAACCTAGTCTCATTTCTCACCTTTTACATTAAGTCCGATAAAAAGATGGATGGCTCAGAACTAAAAGGCAAGACACAATTCAGTTACGTGGACAACGGGGAAGGCTCACCACTGTCTGCCTGAGAAGTGAAGACATTTAAGGAAACAGCTCCTTAGAGGTCACAGGGAGGTACTGGGGGAAGGCTGCCAAAAGAACTCCTTTAGGAAACGTTGAAGGCCACGAGCAAAGATTCTAATCTAGCCTTACAGTTGTCTTCTCTTACCCGTATTTTTTCAAGGTAGGATACCAAGAACAAAAAGATGAATACAATTAGTTACGAGAACATACTAAACTATTAAAATGTCAAGAGTGTACAAAACAAAGGTGGTGCCCAAAAAGAATGATGATGATGATGAGGATGATGATGATAATAATAATAATAATAATAATAAAAACGGTCACCAAAAACATGCTTGGAAATTTTAAAAAGTTGGTAATTTAAAAACAAGTCAATAGAGTTATGCAGCTAGAGTCCACAGTCTAATTCTCTGGCTAAATGAAGGCCAGCCAGGTCTTCAGGTAAAGGCAGATACGATGGCCACCAGAGGAGCTCACTGAATGATGCTTCTGAGGATGCAGTTCCTGGGCAGGAAGAAGTTTAATTCTCTTAATAACTAGATAAGAATTTTTAAAAAGGATCCACAATGTCCAGCATACAATAAAAACTCCCTAGATACTTGAAGAAGCAGGGAAATGTGATCCATAACCAGCAGAAAAATCTATCAATACCAACAGGCCCAGGAAGGACAGAGATGATGGAATTAGGAGAAGAACCTCCAACAGTTATTATCGAGAAGTTCAAGGATTTAAAAGAAAATACAAACACAATTAGGGAAAAATGGGACATCTGAAAGATGTGTACACTGTATGAAGTGTGAATTTGAAGGGCAATCAAAAATAGCAAAAATGAAGCAGATAGGGGAAAAAAGGCAAAAGAAAATTCAGCAGAGCCTCAGAGATTCATATGATAATATCACAAGTTGTTACAGGAACAGCAGGTCAAAGGTCTGTATGCCACATTCATTAAGGCTGGCAACACACCAGATCAGAGCCGTGGCCTTTCAACTACTTTATCCTGGCACCTGGAATACAGCAGACCACCGGGGAGATTATACTAAATGAAGGAAGTCCCCCAAAAAAGTATGTTGGTGAAAGGAATAACAAGGCAAATATTAAACTTCTTGCGTTTTTCCTTTCCTACAGTATAAACACATATGAATAATATATGAATGTATACAAGTAAATATAATTTGGTGAGGCAGACGGTAAAAGGAGGTTTTCTGATGACTTGGCAGTCCCCAGCTAACAGAGGATTTCCTTTTCCTGTTTGCATCCAGATAAACATGAAGCTACAATAAGGGGAACTACAGGTTAGAAAGAAAAGTTACACGAACACAATCACATTTTCTAATTCTGAGCACCTATTAAGCCAGAACCTTGGGCTTTCAGTGCTTCTATCTTCTGCATTCCTATTTTCAGTATTTCCCTCAACCCTTTCCACGGACCACTTCGTCCTTATGTTTCTTCTTTGTCTTTCTGGTCGGGGCAAGAATTCTGTGAAGAGAATCCTTTACAACAGTGCTGTCCAGACTCGACCGTTCCAAAATCTCTCCAACAGGACAGGCAGGTGAAATAAAGCCTCCTTTGCCCAGGAGAACCAAGCTTTAGTTAGTAGTGAGTCTTGAAAACAATACTGGTTTCTGCCTATAAATGCAATTCAACTAAAAAAAAAAAAAAACAGAAACAAACCTAGATTATTTCCTAAGAGCTAAAACCGTGCTCGACTCAGCATGGGATATACAAGAAAAAATACTCTGCCTCTACAAATTTCCTATCATGATAAAAAATGTCAAGTGTATACACAAGGTAACTGTACCAAACGACAAAATGGAAAGAGACACGGCACATGGGAAACTGCTGTGGGGGTCCAAGACGTGTGAGGGGGGTAAAGGCGTCATCTAGGCCAGTGGTCCTCAACCTTTTTGGCACCGGGGCCCGATTTCGTGGAAGACAATTTTTCCTCAGACAGGGGTGTGGGGTGGGGGACAGGAGGCGGAGCTCAGGCAGTAATGCGACACCATCCACAGATGGGGCGGGTTGGGGCCCTGATCTAGGTGGGGCTGCTGGCAGAGCAGCGTGACCTTCCCAGGAAAGGGCAAACCCAGTCACGGAACAGACGTTGCGTGTCAGTCACCGACCGGAATCTACAATGTGCAAGTGGAGAGCAGTGGAATATAAAACCAGATTTGCAGATTGCGGTGAGAAGGGAAAGGCTTGGACCTGGAATATAAATTTGAAATGAAGAATGTGAATTAGGTAGCCGTGAAACACTGAGGCTTTTTAAATGAAGGAGTAAAGCCCTGTTTTTTTGCAATTTATTTCAAGTGAAAGTTTAAAAAAGATAGCAAAAGTAATGGGTTTTAACTAGGACACAGATGATATTTTTAACAGAAACACTGAGGATGAGGGGAAGAAAACATGTGGTCGGCAAAGCCAGACGAGGTGTCAAATGAACATCCCAGGGACACGCGGCACCAGAGGCTGGAGAGACCGGGCAGCAGAGCTCTGAATTAGGAGTCATGCTGTGAGGTGATATCTGAATCCATCATTGGGATTTTCGGAAACACGTTTGCATTTTACACAGAAGTAAAAATTACAGAAGGGGGATAAATGTGTGCCTCAGGTTATTCAAAAGCATAGTCATGTGTCACTGAAAGACAGGGGCACGCTCTGAGAGAAGGGAGGCGATCCGGTCCTCGGGCAGCCATCGAGTGCACTCACACACACAGACCTGGGGGCGCAGCCTACCGCACACGGCCTGCACGGGATCGCCCACTGCTCCCCGGTCTCAGGCCAGCGCAGCATGTTACTGCACTGAGTACGGCAGGCAGCGGTAAGATGATGCTAAATACTGTGGTTTGTGTATCTAAACTTACTTGAAAGTAGAAAAGGCACAGTAAAAATACAATGTAAGTGTGTGTGCACACACACTGTGGGTGCTGGAGGAGGACTGTGGGAGGAAGCACCACTGGAGGGAGAGCAGTCCTCAGGGGGAGGGAGGGAGGGAGGGAAAGAAGAGAAGGAACAGAAAGGGACAGCAGAGATGGAAAGAGATCTGGGAGATAAAGTTCCAGAGCAGAAGTAACAGGAGGGAGGGAAAGTACACAGAGAGGGGGAGAGGGAAGGAGCGAGGAGGAGGAACTAGACTCCGAGGAAAGACAAAGAGAAACGGAGGGAAGAGAAGGGAGTGAGTGCTCAGGAGTGTGAGTGCTTGTGCCCATGGGCGGGGGTGGCCTCCAGCGCACCCCACCCCAAGCCCGCTCCCTTGCCAACTCTGGGTGGGCACAGGGCGAGTAGAGAACATGGTGGGCTTCCCCCTTAGCTTAAATCTCCTGGATCCAGCCTTTTCTTTCAACATCGTAAACGTTACATGGTGCAGGACTGTAAGTTAGTGAAAAGACAAGTGCTTTAGTTCAAGAATCCACATTTCACAATGTCCCAGCTCTTGGACGGGACTGAAATAAACAGAAAAAGGAACCCAGAAAGAAGCACTCCTGTTTTGTTTAAGCATTGTTTTAGAATACATAAAATATTCGACTCAAGAACATCCAAACATATAGATGCATACTTTTAGCGTGATCTGATTAAAAACATATTCACACCAAAACCATTACTTGCATTTTTTCCAGACTGTGGTAACTGCTTTATTTGAACTTTCTTTGAGAACGAAAGGCTTTCCTTTTTAAACCAGAAGACATGAGAACTCCCAAGAAGGAAATGCACAGGGGCACAGCCGCACATTTGGCCATACGGAATGACGTAAGTAGTTTTCCTGTCGAGAACTGCTGTTAGGATGATGCTCCTCTCTTTTCGCCCCCACCCTCCACATTAAAAATACTTGCATTCCTTTACAAGGCTCTGCTTTTACTGTTACGAGCTATGGCTGGGTTGGATGCCCACTTTTAAAATCTCCCAAATGCTGAGAAATTTGGGTACCAGACAAAGTCCTTTAGCTGCTGCCGGCCAAGGTAGATAAATGGGAACACACACCTGTAACTAAAGGTTTAATAGGTGCCTCAAGAAGGCCTGAAGGGAGGAAGAGACTAAGGGCACAATACTGAATGTGAAGCCTCGTTCTTCCCTGTGTTTTAGTCCTGAGGATCTGGCTGCACACATACAATTTGGTTGGTTATCCATTTTTTTTTTAGCTTATCTGGTTTTTTATTATAGTCTGTTTTTTTTTTTTGCATTTTGGAGGATATATTTTATCAATCTATTATTTTTGCTCTTATTCCTTTTACCCTTTACTAATTATTCCTTTAATCTTTTACCACAATTTTTTTCAGCTGTATACCCTATTTACATCTACTTAAAAATTCGTTAAATTCAGAAATAATAATGTTCATTGAGAAAAACATGACAAAAGATTAGGGAACATAACAGAAAGTACCCACAAACCTACCACCAGTAGATAAACATTGTTACCGTTTGGCCCTCTTGGATTCAGATTTGCATGAATACCAAATACACATAAGTATGAGTGTACAAATATTTACTTAAAGATTCTGATTTATTTTCCTTCTGTTTTTATCTTTGTTGGTTTGCTTGTTTTTATCTTTATACTGAGTCTATCCTTTGGCTACTGTCCTATGCTCAACTAAAGCCTCAGTCAGAAAATTCTTACCTGTTTTGGCTACTCTTAAAATATTTTTCTTACATTTTTGCATATTTGAGTTTGGTATTAGGATAATTTCCTCTTTTAAATGTCTGAATTCCTGTTTTGGTTCTAGAATTTCATTGTTTTTGTTCCTTTTATCTGTCCACTCTCCCTAAATTCATAGAGGCTTACTTTGATCTTATCAGTTATTTTGTAAGTTTCAGTGTGCTATCACTTAAATGTATGAGTCCACTTACACAACATTCTGGAAAATGCAAAACTTTAAGGGCAGAAAACACTGGTGGCTGCCAGGGGCTGGGGCTCAGGAGAAAGAAGGGACCGTCTCCAGAAGGGCATAAAATACTTTTTGAGGTGATGGAGATGTCCTGTCTTTACAGCAGCTATACAAAGAGGATGGGTTTTATTAGATGTAAACTGCATCTCAGTTAACACCAAACATATGTACACAAACACAATTCACGCTACAGGATGCAGAACTGACATGATTTGATGCTGAATGTGATGGCCAAGGGAGGATCCAATGGTGACATCCGGGTTTCGAGGACAAAAAGGTGTCTTCTTCCCTATGCAATGGAGGTACTCCTCTGACACGCAGGGCAGCTGGCAAAGATACCTGTCCACAGTTTAATCCAATACTAAAATGAAACTCTTAAAAGTTGGAATGATGTGTAGAGGGTGCTACTGGGGAAGCAAAACAAATGGAAGGCTGGAGCAGGTCAGCCACTTACAAGGCCATGGTCCTGTTGCAAAAGGCCTCCAACCACACCAGTAGGTGTACGCCAGCTCCAGCCTCAGGTGGACGGGTCAGTAGGTGAGCACCCTATAGATGCTAATGTACGTGAAATGCTTCAGAATCTCCTCTATGATCTCGCCAAAGATAACCGTGTGCAGCCCTTCACTAGTTCACAGTAAAGCACAGTGACCTGGAATCTCAATCTGCATGATACCCGCTCATCCCTTTTCTCCGTCATCTAGGACTCCTTTTCTTGCTCCAAAAAGGTGCCCACGTCTGGCTTAGAAATGGATATGCTAGTGAGACTAGGTTATCTATAGTCTGTTAACACCACATCTCTGCTGTAGAGTCTCTTCTACAAGGTCCAGACATTCCCACTTATCCTGGGAGGTATCTACAGCCACATCCCTGCCTTCATCAATGCAGGGTCACTCTTCCTCAAAGTTCTTCTCTGCAAAAAACACAGAGTCCAGAGAAGAGAGGACTCTACTCTGACTTTTGTGTGCAACGACTATTACTTCTGCCCTAAGATGATACTTCTGGGGAAGGGCAGAAGGCATGGAGTCCAACAACTAAGCAAACACACCATAAGTGCTCCCAGAGCCATGTATTGTATTTAACTTTACTTTTTAAATATTTCCTGTTGTGTCTACTAGAAACTGGTGAACAGGGAGAATTTCTTACTCTGTCTATCACAAATGTCAGGAAGGGCAATGGTGATTGCCAGACCAATGACTCCGTTCAGAAGACCATGCATAAACCCAACATAGGGGCTTTCTCCACCTTGCATCTGCCTACAAACCTCCCTTAACGAAGGAATGCTGGTTTTCCTAAAATATCTGAATCTGGGTAACACAGTCTGAAAAGTTTTCCTTAGACGATTCTATTTCAACAGATCGGTACTATACCGCAGCCACTGACTGATCACATGCGGCTGCTGGGCACTTGAAGTGTGAATTGAGTCTGAACTGAGATGCTGCTGTCAGTTTAAATACACTCTGACTACTGATGACTTAGTATAAAAAATAAAGTAACTCATTCATAATTTTACAGTACTAACTACATGTTAAAATGATACTATTTGGATATATTGTGCTAAATAAAATATATTACTAAAATTCATTTTACCTATTGCCTTTTTTTAATGTGGCTACTAAAAATTTAATAGATCCTTTAACAATACAAAAGCAACTCTGATTTTCTTCATAATTTTACTTATAGGAGACTTACACAGTCATAATAAAAACCTGCCTTTTTGTAAGTTTAAGTTCAGTTGTTTCAATAACTAATTTCTTACCGAAGCAAGCACTACATGAACTCCCTTGGATACAAGAAATTAAAAAGAACACTAGGTTTATACATTGTTGGGCCATATTTAATCACCCTTAAAAGACAGATCATTTCTTTAATGAGGCTTGCAAACTGGAAAGTAAAGCACAATTTCCCAAAACCTTGTCCCTGAATTTCAGACTCTACTTAAAGACATGTGACCACCTACGGCATGAGCACAGGACACGTGGCAGAACACACAACACATGACCCCCAGCTGTTACCTGATAGATATCAGACAAACTGCTGCTCCCAGAGTCACTGGCGATGCTACAGCCAGACTGACTGGAGGACACGTGAGTCACCTGTGGGTGAGGGTTGTCTGCAATGTGCATCTTCGTAAGATCAGCTGGAAGCTGAAGAAGAAAAATAATTTAAGATATTCTAAATATCAAACTTCTCCTTTGAGTTCACAACACAATGTTAACTTCTGCAACAAATTTTTGTCTTATGTGTATTACTGTGCAACTTCATTTCTAACCTAAATTCTCTATTTTTAGGAAAACTCCTAGGAAATGATAACCAAATTAGTACTCTGATACTATTAGGCAAGCCTACCGTGAAAGCCCACTGTACAGCTTTCAAAAAAGACTACCATCAGTAGCAGCATTTCGGAGGAAAAGCTTGCCCCCCCCCATTCGCCGTTCCCACCGGAAAGGGAAGGAATGCTGTTCCTTGCACAGGCATGCACACTCGCCAATGCAGAACTGTGGCCCCCACCTGTAAAACAGCAGCATCTTGGATAAAAGCACAATATTCCATGATCACAGTGCAAATAAGGTAGAAGTAAGTAAAAAAAAAAAAAAGATAATACAGAAAATGACCATGTACTAGGAAATTATAAAACAGACCTCTTAATAGTCCACAGGTCATTGAAGTCATACTTGGAAGTCAGCAAATATTTAACCAGAATAAAAATTGAAATGCTACATATTAGAACCTATGGAATAAGCTAAAGCCATACTTAGAGGACATTTTATAGCTTTACTATGTATATTTAAAAAGGCAGCAGAAAATCAATGTGCTCACTATAACTGTTTAAAATAACCATAACTGGTTACAATTAAAAACTAATATTGATGGAGTATGTCTCAGCTTAAAGAACTTCCTCCCACGTTGCTTCTAGTGTTCAGGTACAAAGACAAAAATATCACGTAGGAAAGAAGTAGACGGAAAGGCAAAGACTGAAAATAGTTTTAAAATGTCTGATGTTTGGTTGTGATGTCAGAGGTGAGAGATTTTCTACAGACACTGTATACTCCAAGATGCCTACAGAGATAAGACCAAGGAGAAGAAGGTCATCCATGAAAGAAACACAAGGAACCAAAGGCCGAAGAGCAAGTCTGCAAACTGGCCTGGAAATGATACTTGTAACATACTGAGCAGTCTCCACCCTACTAGACCCTAAAAGGCAGGCACTGTTATTCTCCCTACTTTCCTGATGAGAACCTGAGGCACTAGGATTGGCAACTTGCCCCAGATCTCACACTCAAACAAGTAGTGGAGGTAAAAGTCAGTCTCAGATCTGATTCTAGTACTCTCTGCTGTACTCAACTTTGTGCCAGGAACTCTGTTGGCAACATAATGATGAAAACAGATGGGTTCTACCCACCTGTACTGCACTGGGAGCTCAGTACAAGTGGAGAGTGGACACAGATGTACAAGCATGTAGCACCTAACGGAAACAATGATGGCAATTATGCAGCTATCGTTTGAGTGCTCACTACCTGTTCCAAATATGGAAACTGTTGAAAACATATTTCTAGATGAAGGAGAAAAGTTGGTCCAAAAGTAATTTCAGCTTTATTTACAATATCTAGCTGAAACATTGAATTTTCATGTGGAGAAAGTATTCCTCTACTATACAAATAATTTGAAATATTTCCAAAACTAAAAACAAATATATACGTATGTGGGGAAATTTTTCTTTTACCTTCTCTTTCAAAAAATGGCCACAGAAACTGGAATGTATTGCAATTCTGTAAGCCTTAGCAACTATACACATAGTATACATTCTATGAAATGTCTGGAAAAAGTCCAACTATTGTTAATATGGATCCACCATTATTTGTTTAGCATTTAACTACTGATGGATATTAGGGTTGCTTTCAGTTTTTGACTATTTTTTACTAGCATTGCTATGAACATCTGTGTACAAATATTTACATGGACATACCCTTTCATTTCTCTGGAGTAAACACATATGAATAGAATGGCTGGATTGTAAGTCTTAAGGTGAACAATATACTTTTACTTAATTTGGATATACAAGGTCTTTCTGGAAAAAGCCCAGCCACTGTTAATATAACATGAATGGTTTGTGTGACATTGCTGTAACCTGGCAGCTGAGGAGACTGGACTGGAATGCGCGTGTGTGAACAATGATGACTTCACTGTACTAGTCAGTGGGGGGTGGTAGGCATTGTTGAGTGAGCATGTGTACTGTGTGGTCATTGCATTCAAAATGAATGAGTGAGCAGAGCAAGGAATCTCCATCAAATTTTATGTTAAGCTTGAACACTTCTCCTCGGAAACTATTCAGATGATTCAGAAGGCCATGGCTATGGGCAACTGGTGACTGGAAGCCTCACCACAAACAACACACCTGCTAATGCATCATGTCTCGTGCAGAGTTTTTTTGGCGAAACATCAAATCACCCAGGTGACTCAGCCCCCTTACAGCCCAGATTTGGCTCCTTTGACTTCTGGCTTTTCCCAAGACTAAATTCACCTTTGAAAGAGAAGAGGTTTCGGACTGTTGATGAGATTCAGGAAAATACGACAGGGCAGCTGATGGTTGATTGAGAGAACTGTGTGAGGTCCCAATGTGCCTACTTTGAAGGGGACTGAGGCGTCACTGTCCTATGTGCAGTGTTTCTTGTATCTTCTTCAATAATGTCTCTATTTTTCGTATTACATGGCTGGATACCTTCTGGACAGACCGTGTACACAGGTACTTTGGAATTAAACTCATGGATACAGTGGGGAAGCAAAGGGGGTAGGAGTTCAATAGCTGAGTGATTAGAAAACAATGTTACACTGTATGTCCCTTAGCTCTTCACAACAAACAAGCTTTTCACATAAGGTTATCTACTTTAGTCATCAAACAACCAGGTGAGGTAGATGCTATTATACTCAAATTACAGATGAAGAAACTGAGAATCAGAGAAGTTATAAAGTTGCCCATGATCATACAGTCAGGAAGCAGGGCAACTGAGGTCTGAAGCCCCCAGGCAGCCTGGCCATAAAGCTGTTGCTCTTTCCTCCTAAGTTGTTTTTTGATATTAAGGTGGGAGTTTTTAACACCCAACTGTTTCTATTTTCTCTATAGGAAAAGAAGCAAAAAGGAAAAGGTTTTCCTCTAATAGAAATTCTTGGTTTCTTAAACCATCTCCTTGTCTCTCGGCTTATATGTCCCTTTTCCTTTCCTTTCTGACTCTACCAGAGTTTTACAGCTGACCTTTCACCCACAGTCTCAATTCACTCACCCCACCAGCTTTCCAACCTCACTCACCCCACCACCCTTCCAACCTCACTCACCCCACCACCCTTCCAACCTCACTCACCCCATCACCTTTCCAACCTCACTCAGCCCACCACCTTTCCAACCTCACTCACCCCATCACCTTTCCAACCTCACTCACCCCACCACCCTTCCAACCTCACTCACCCCATCACCTTTCCAACCTCACTCACCCCACCACCCTTCCAACCTCACTCACCCCATCACCTTTCCAACCTCACTCACCCCATCACCTTTCCAACCCTACCAGGTCTGCAAACATTCCCATTCTCCACAATTCCTTCACCCATCTCCTATACCTGAACTTCTGGGCTCTGCTAGAGCTCCCGTGGTCCATGAGGACTGCTGTCAACGCTTTATGTCGGGGGCAGGAAAGTTTCTTAGCTAACAGCTTGAATCCAGACACATTATGAAAGCACACAGGCTGCTGAAGACTATGTATACACACAGAGGGAAACAGATATATTAAGAAGAGGCTACAGGTAGGACATAACCTTGAATGTCGAGCTGGGTATTGTGAATTGGATCCCCATGGGCAGGTTTCTGGCAAATGCCGTGACACAAGAGCTGCTGTATGTCTCAGACAGGCTTAACCCAGCAAAGTGTCTCCGTTGCTGACTCGAAGTTCTCTATAGGTCCAGGCAACTCTTTGAGGCAACTGCTTTCTATGCTCTCTCATCTCAACGTGGCGGCCACTTAAGTGACAGCAGCAGAGACAGAAACAGCTCCAAGAGATTAATAAACCTTGTCAGACATCAGGGAAGTAAAATTTAAGTGGTTTTCTTTTTAATCAGATTGGGGGGAAAAAGAAGGTCTGATGATACAACACACGAGTAAGGCTATGGAGGAAAACAACAGTCTCATAAATCGGTAATGGGAGTCAGAAATTGGCAGGGCCACTCTGGAGAGCAATTTGAAGAGCAGCCACTTTGGGAGTAAATGTAAGTTTTATTACATGTTAAAAAGATGTATCTTCTGACTCAACAATTCTTCTTCAGATACATACTCTAAAGAAGCATACAGATGAACAAAAAATGTATAGGAACATTCATTAAAAACTACCTGTAATAGTTTAAAGAAAAAGGAAATCATCATCCCAAGCAGAATCGCTGAACTGCTGCAAGTCTATTATGCCTGGCCAGGCAACAGTTCGAGGTACGAAGTAGACCTGTATGGTCAGGCTTGGATAGGTCCCCAGATGTACTGATTGAAAAGGCAAGTTTCAAGACAAAATATGATGCGACTCTTTTTTAAAAGCATAAGAATAGCACAAGTGTTTTTGGGTAGACATTCATCTAGGTTTGGGGGCAAAGAGTTGGAAGAATACAGAGCATCAGACAACCAGAAGTGGTACCTTCGAGTGAAGGAGAAGACCAGGGCTGATGGGCCAAAGGAATTTTAGCTTCGTCTGCAATATCTCACTGAATTGTTTTATTTTCATATGGAGAAAGCCCTCCTCTATTACTTCTGTAAATAATTTGAATTTTTTCAAAACTAAAAACAAATATACACATGTGTATCTGAGAGAAATTTTTTCTTACCTTCTCTTTTAAAGATGGTCACAGACACTGGAATGTGTTGAGATTCCGTAACCCTTAGCAACTAAGGACTTTTATAGACATAATATACAATCTGACTTTTTATGATGAAAAAATTAAATTAGCAAGATTCAAAGATGAATGTTATTCGAATGCCTTGTGATAAATACTACTAATATACTCGATATATAATGTAAAGCTGAGAATAAACATTTATAAGCATTGAAAACAGTGGAAAGTGACTGATATAAATTAGATAACAAAAAAACTCCCAACATAAGGACCTGCATGGGAAGCTGAGACATCAGTGGAAAGTGAAATACTTGTTTTCACTTCATTTCTTTGAATGCACCACTCACACTATTATCCCTACTACGCAGAGATAATGGGCTGTATCTCTCCATCTATATCCCTACATTAGGGATATAGATGCTTGAGTAAGCACTTCCTCAATGATATACTTTGGAAGAAAACTCATGGATATAGTGCAGAAAAGGAGGGTTTCAACAGCTGAATACATTAGAAAGTAATGTTATACTGTATGCCCGTTCGCGCTTCACAACAAACATCAGCATATTTACAGAGGGTCTAAGAAGTCCAGTCCCAAAATGAGGATATGATTCACACAGCAGTCTCCAAACTATCCCAATGTTCTTATATTCCCCCAATATTCTTATTAACATCTTTACAGTGTAAGACATAATGCTTTGGGGCAAATCCATGCATCTGTTCAAGAAATATTCATAGGGCAATTCATTTTAGGGGGTGGTGGCAGAGACCTACACGATTCCAGATTGTCACAAATGTAGGCATGTGTGGCATGAGAACAGCATTATGTGAATGTTCAAGATTCTACTTCATGTTTAACAACTTGGTCTTCAAGAATAACCCACCACAACTAAGAACTACAGTAGGGAAATGTGTCGGTCGATAAGAGACTTCACTACCTGAAGCCTTGTGTCTCTTACAGCCCACACCCCTGCATTACTTCCTCAGAGAAAGGCATTAAGGAGCACTGTCGGTGTAAAGGAGTCTTTACTGTTAACCCTAAACACTGCTTAAAAACTGCACAATTCCCAACGTTCCTCAAAGATCCACTGGTACCTCTCACACTGCACTGTTCGCGTCTGCTTTTTAAAGCATAGCTACCTGACACACAAGCACTGTGCCTACCCGGAAATCACTTCCCCATTAGGCCTCATTTAAAAGGCCAAGAAATTAAGATGATCCTTGTGCAGACCCCAATGTCTCGAAGTTCTTGTATGCTACTCCTAGGAAGACATTCAAAACTCTACTCCGTACTCATTTTATGTAAATATAAATAAATTTTTAGCAAGCTTGCTGATCTAATTTCCCATTTGCTGAATAAGAATACTAGGCATAAAAGCAATATCAAAACACCGTGGGGGTTTGGGAGAGTAAAGACGACAGCTGAAACACTAGAATAACAAACGTGGCTGAGCGAGACCTCACTCTCACTGGCAAGAGAGAGAGCAGGGTGTTCCGAATAGCACTGACGAACACCCACACCCGCAGGGCCTGACATGGCAGCCCTATCACGCAGGGCACTCCTGAGCCCCTGAAGAGCAGCCGGTCAGACTGAGACATGCTGTTAAGTGTAAAATACAAACCGGACTTAGTAAAACACACACATCTCATTAATCATTACTACATTTCTATTACATGTTTAAAAAAACTTACTAGATCTACTATTACATTAATTTCACCTTAAATTTTTTTAGACGTGGCTTCTGAAGAGTTAAAATTACGTATGTGGTTCACACTATATTTCGGTTGAACAGCATCAGGCCAGAGACTTGAATAAGCACGCCTCGTTCAGGAAACAGGAAGTGAACCAGGGGAGCTCAGGTAGGGATGGACGAAGGAAGACACGGGAGAGGAAGCACTCCTGGGTGCTTGCACTTCCTGTACAACAAAAAAGCTGCTGAAGAGTTTTAAGCAAGAAAATGAGTGAAAGAAATTTGGTTTTTAAAAAGGTTACTCTGAAAGCACAGAAGATGAAACGGAAGCAAATTATGCACATGGGAAGCAGGAAACATGAGTCAAGGCCCAAGAAGATGGACGCCTCACGAAACTAAAAGCAAACTACCAGAATGATAAAAAAAGCTTCTACCACTGGACAGAGAAGGGTCATAGAAGTGTCAGCTGACAAGAAAGAGAAATAGACTCCAGAGCCCCAAAGCAGCCTGGGGCCCCTTTCATGGAAACAATCTAAAATTTCTCCAACGCCCAGAGGAAACAGCTGGTGTGGGTATACACCAGCACGGCGCCCGCGGCACGAGGAACTACAGAGGAACCGCATTCCTAACGCATTGATGTCACTAAAAGGCAAGGGTTGAGGAGACACTGTTAAATAACCCAGTATTAGAGTTTTTGAATTCTAAGATCTATTTCTTTCCACTTTAACTTTTTAAAATCCACAGAGCAGCTTTCATCAACTTTCACACCTAACAGTGAGTTTACTGAAAGTGCAAACAGACTTGAAGCCCTGGTAAGTCTGAGGACAAGGAGACAGGAGGGAGCATGGAGGAGAGCAGAAGACGACAACGTGGAGGGACAGCGATCACACACTGTCTGGGAGTCACGGCGAAAACTGGGACTTCGAGGAGGGAGTGATCGGCTGTGTCCAGCGCGGCACAGGTAAAGTGAGACAAAAGCCAGCAGATGGCCCGCAGGGCTGGCCCCGTGGAGAAACGAGAAGGTGAGCGCGTCCCAGACCAGTGACTGCAGGAGACCTCCAGACGGAAAGCAGTGGCGACGGCCCTGCCCTCAGGACGCACTCACTCCTGCGAGCAACTCTGAATGGACCTGGAGAGGGAGCTCTCGAGCAAGAGCCAACCACTCACGGGCCCCCAGTCCCCTGAGAGGATGGACACCAAACACTCAACTAAGAGAAGAATTTCAGCCTGAAGAAAGAGTTAATATGACAATGAGGAAAAAGAATAGTAGCATAAAGTAAGAACGAGTTACTAAAAAAGTGTGACTGTGAAAAAGTATCACTTAGATTTCAGAAATGAATGATACAATCACTAATTTATAGAAATTTAAAAGATAAATAGAAGAATAGCAACAGGTCAAAAAGGGAGAGCGAGCCGGTGAGCCAGAAGACCCAACGGGAAATGCAGAGTGGGAACACAGGATGAAACAAATGTTTAGAGACCCCCAGGGCAGATCCGGAGTCCCGAAATCTGAAGCGGTAAGAGAAAAACGGTTGCAGTTTTTAGAACATTACAAATTTCCCACACCTGAAGACAAATGGGATTCTTCAGCTTAGACTTCCAAGTGCCAGATGCTAATATAAAACAAAATTTAGATAATCCCTGGTAAAACTTCACGGCATCAAGGATAAAAAATACAGCAGAAACAAAGCAAAACACGACTCATCACTGATGAGGAGAAAACAACCATCTGACATGGGAACGAGGCTCACAGGAGCCCAGTGCTCCCCACCAGTGCTGGGTGCCAGGGGTAACGCAGTGACTTTAGCAAGTGCCCCAGGGAAAAGACTGTAGACGGATCACTTTACATACAAATACGGCGATCCCTCACCTGTTGAGGGAGTTATGTTCCAGAGACCCCTGTGATAGGTGAAAATCCGCAAAGTGGCAGCATTATATTTATTTTATTATTTATATATATTTTAAGGGTTTATAAACCCTTCCCACACTCCTATAAACCTTTCCCACACTCTTATAAACACTTCATATGCTCTTAAACACTTCCTACACTCTTAAACCTACGCAATTTTAACAATATATAAAATTCTATATGGGTACTCACCAGTGAAGTATACAGTTGTCCCTCGCTATACTGCGGTTCACTGTATATAACCCAAGATACAGTGAGGCCGCTATAAGTGAATCACAGTATAGCGAGGAGCAACTGTAGATAATTAATTCAAGGGTTAATATAAAGCATTTTGAACATACAAGGACTTAAGTTTCAGACTCTTGGTGCTAGACATACTTATTTTATCAAGAAAATAAATGAATTCAGAGTAATAAAATCCAAGTTAGCAGCATGGGAAAATACATGAATTAATAAATAAAACTAGTAAAATGAATAGGAAAACCAAAAGTAGCAAATATAAAAAAACTGATCTCGAGTTTGCTGTGTTCACTCACAATCCCGAGCTAAGACCCCATCAGCAGTAACAGGAGCGATGGGGAAAGGAGACGAGGACGTGTGCTCTGTTCCAAACACTTGACTCACACAGTAAAGCGCCCATCACAGAATCCTACCCAGATAATGTTTGCTGGCCTTTAATGAAACCTCAGAATCTAATCTTTAAAATCCCCTTTGGCTTGTCTACACTTGGTAAGTCTTAAATCAAAAGTTGGTTGTCAGCAACACCCAAAGGTTATTTGTTGTTATCCTGAGAAACAATCCCTGTATCTCATTCTTAATTTTCTTTAAAGATTTTTTCACCTGGTCTCACCCACGTCCCTTCTACACGTCATTTTAAACCTCAGCGGTGCCACTAGTGAACGTCAGCGAGGTGCGGGCCCTACAGGTGGCATCTGCACTAGAGAGGCTATCTGCGTCGTACCAGGTCACAGCCCAAGTGAGGTGTGTATCTGGGCTGCTTTCCATCTCTTTACACTTCAATCAGCTGTAAGCCAAATGGACACTGAATTTAAATGTTCCTCTAAGAGCTGCTCTTAAGAAAGATGTGCAGAGAGCTATCTTTCAGATAAACAGCACACCATGACGCTCTCAGAGTCTTCCCCTCAGTCACCACCAAGAGGACAACCTCTGAACAAAGACATGATTTCAGATGACGCCAAAAAACACCTCTACCCCGCCTGTCTCCATTCAGAAGAACTATAAAGAAGTCTTAACATAGTCAATGTTAAAATTACGGTACTTACTAAAACACTTAGTTTTTTAAAACAAAACTAAAAATTCCTATTTCTCTGTCACCCTGTTTTTGACATTTATAGAGCAGGAAAGATAAGCTGAGTAGCATCAAATTCAGGTCTGTATCAGGAGCCACTAAGAACAATACAATTTATTAAATTACACTTCATTTTTCCTAAAACCTAACATGTCCTGTTGTGTAGCAGTTTGTTTTTTCTCAGTATGTTTACCTGAAAACCACAAGTACACCATATGATCTTAAATGGCCTCAAGCTAGTAATTGTTCACTTACTACTATTTTGAAAATACTTAAAAACATTACTAAATGTTTTCATATAATTACCTTTCATGAGTATTTTCTCCTTATTATTTCACTACTTAAAAACTCCCCAGTTTTCACAAAATACAATTCACTTGGTAACACCGTGTCAGTGAACTGTGTGTATGTAGACACGGGTCAGCTCACCGACCGTTTGAGGAAAGGGGGCGATAGGAACAGTCAGGAGCGCATTAAAGAGCAGGATCCCAGGAAGTGCAGCAACAGCTACAGCCGAATGGTGATTCGGTCTATGGACAGTACACTTCGAAT
Organism: Carollia perspicillata; assembly: GCA_004027735.1. Classification (NCBI taxonomy): domain Eukaryota; kingdom Metazoa; phylum Chordata; class Mammalia; order Chiroptera; family Phyllostomidae; genus Carollia; species Carollia perspicillata. Next base: position 39,310 of record PVKM010000658.1, read on the forward strand.
ACACTGCAGTTTAGTCTACAGATCATTATGAAGGCATTTTACAAACCGTCTTAGGGGCATATTAGAATATTTTAGAGATTCCTTTAACTGAAAAACAAAATGGCCATGAGATTCAGCTTTATAGGTTGCTTTGTAGTTCTGATTTTTGAAGTGAAGAAAATAAAACAGCACAATAAAGCCCACTTACAATTCAGAACAGAACTTAAATATAATAACTAGGTTATCATATTATATTATATCAATCTCAAAGAAAATAACAACAATAACTTACTTTGGAGGCCCATGGCTGAAGACAATTGGCATAACAGCGAACAAGAAAAGCCATTTCCTGGGCTGGAAAGGGTAGTTTCCTTTTCAAACCAGAGCCACACCGATGAATACGTTGATAAAATTCTGTTAAGTTTCTTTCTGCAAATCATACACTATTTGCAGTGTTTTTAAAAAATATATGTGTGTGTATATATATATAAAGGCAGCTTCTCCAAATTCCTTTCAAACTGAAATCAGGAGCTTTCAGCAGCTTATAGTATTGTTCTAAAAACTGCAACACTTTTCATCAAAACGTTCACATTTAACAAGCAAATCACAGCAAATCAAGATGCTTCTATTTCTGGCTCAGGACAGACACACACATGCTTCCTCAGGCACCTGGCACAGACATGCAGTGGCAACACAGCAGACAATAAGGAATCAGTGAAAGCACATAAGGCAACATGCACCAATCTGGGTTCCTGGGTGCTGGGAAACCTTTCCTCGGCAACACAGCTCGGTCTCTTCTTCAACTTATCTCATTCTGTAGAGCAGGCGCTGCAGTCGTTCTGCACCAGAAGAAAACCAGAGCACTGTATCCTTAAGATGAAAGTTTCTTCTTTTTATTCTTAACCACCAGAGGTTAAAAAAAAAAATCAACCATTGAGCAAATGGTTACAAGACATATGCTCTAACAGGTTTGTCCTGTAGCATGCCTGAGAATCCCCCAAATTAAAATCTTCCTCTTCATGTGCACCATTCACAGCTCTGCAATATTACTTCGTTTTAAAGCATCACTAAGACAGTATTGTCCATCTCAGACTGGCTTCCTGGTTGAAAATGCATATATAATATGGTACAAAAACACTGTATCTTCTGCTAAAGCAAGACTGTATGTTAGCGTCTTAATTCCTACTGCCCTTGCCTGTTTCACAGCAGCTCCCTAAGGAGGAGCTCCTATTGATTCTATGCTCTGCAGTAAGATGAAATATCTAATAGGAAGGAAAGAGAGTGGGAGGAGAATAGAGCTAAAAGGATGACATCACCTGTATAGAAAGCCTTCAGAAACTGCATTAGATCAATTGGGTACTGTATCTGCAGATGTACCCAATGAGCAATTTATTTAAAAAAAACCACACTCACACCCTTCCATGAGACGTGTCAGCAAGCTAAATTCTGTAAGGGAAAAAATTGGCATAAGCACCTCTACTTCAGTTTTAAAAATCCATTTGGATTTTTAATTCTGTGCATTGATACGCAGTTTTATTTGGGAAGCCACATTTCCTAATATTATTATTCAAATTGTACACAGTACTGTCCCCCCAAGGGAAAAGAATTAGCTGTGGTAAGATACTCTTGCATTGCAAACACGTAAGGCCTCCTAGTTCTCAGATGCCACACACTTACACAAAACACTGCTAATTCAGGGCTTTCTGCTTACAAAACTTCCTATTTATCAAACAGCTGTTCTGAAAGGTATAGCGTTTAGGAACACTCTAAATTAACATTAAAAATATCAAAACCAGAACTAAGATTTATATGTTAATAGTAAATTTAAATGGAAACAACAGAATTTCAGTTTGCAAAGGAAAGCTGACAAAAATCACAGGCACCGCAGCCCGCTTACAGCATGCACCAAATCCTCTGAGAAAGAATAATCTATGCAGTTTGGTACTCTGCTGCAGCCCAATGCTCAATTCCTAGAAAGAGACAGGAAGCCACTAAAACTCAGAAGGAATCACAGAAGAAAATGATAAAGCCTGCCTCCAAACTGAGCTTGGACTACAAGGAAATCTCATTTTTTTCTATGAAGTTACATAAAAAAATCCTTTAATTTTGCCACACCCTCTCCAATCTGAAAATACAAGTCCTCTAGTAGCCACCCTTATTCTTCATGCTTCTGCCACAGGCAGCTACTCCCATAAAGAGTTTGCACTTACGGTTGCACTGGTGCCTCCCACTGGTCAGAGGAAGACATAACTTCCCATGGTAAAATACAGTTAGTGCACCTCTAGGCAGCAGAGTTACGAGAATAACAATCAATGAACACCACAAAGTAAGAGAACTGTTTTGCTTTATTAACCTAACACTACTTTGGGGGGAAAAGGTTTGCAATGTAGGAGGAGAAATTATTAACTGATTATTACAAAGGACTCCACTGACTGTCACAGAAAGAAACATCTCATTTTGGGGGAGGAAAAAAAATTCTTCAGTATCCTTGGGCAAAGTATGAGTCACTTTCTGAACAACACTATGGTGACAATCTGAATTATGCTGCTACTTACAAGACTCATTTACTTTAGGAAAACTAAGTATTACCCTGAACAAAGGCAAGTCATGTTTTCAAAATATGTGATCATTTATAAATTTTAGTTTCCATAAAACACATATTTGTTTTCTGTAAAAATTTCAAGACTACCCCAAATTTCTACTTATGCATAAAACTAAATCTCACAAATACAAATAAGTATAACTCCAGTTACTAAAAGTAAAAAAACATGGAAAATATGTACAGGTTGATTTTCAAGGACCAATGTATTTTTTTAACTTACTTAATTTAAATAAACCACAATTGCTTGGAGTATCAACAAAATGTTAAGCATTCCAGAATTAACTGAAATCTAATTTTAATTATTCAGTTTTTAAAATAGAAAAATGATAAGGAGGTACTTCATAAGTAATGAAGCCAAACATTTCCTAAAGATAAATTTCTAAAAGACAAGCATTTTGTACATAAACATTAGTGATGTGACTCAAAAACATTTCCATCTCAATGCCAGACAATAATTATGTATAGCACCAAGAGGATAAATTACAACCAAATCAAAAAGCAAAACCCTACTGTGCACCTTTCCCCTCTTTACAAATCATGTTGGCAGCACACAAAGGAGGACCTCGAGCTGAGCGAGGAAGGCAGCCTTCTCCCGGCTGCTTTACAAACCGATCCCCAGCTGAAATGCAATCCACTCAGGCCATGTGAGAACTAGTAGTCAACACCAACTCAATAAAGGAACAACTCTCTTTTCCTGTATTTTTGGCCTGTAAGTGAGGATGACATCATCCTTTTCCTTGTTCTACCAATCATCTCGTAGTATCTGCCGTTCTAGGGAACTGTGAGGTGAATCTGGCATGCCAAGTCTCCCTGGGCAGCACTGCTGTGAAAGAAAGAAACAGGCTCAATTCTATACTCAACATATGAATCTACCACCACTCCGAAAACACACCACGCCACGCCCTTTCTCCAGAAATGATGACTTAACCTTTTAATTACTGACAGAAGAAATAAACATCTTTTGAAAACAGTCAGTAAGTTATCACATAACTAAAAATACATGATTTGGTGAATGAACAATTTTCACCTCCATCACTTTTAAAATTTTATCTCGATCTCATCCCACTATCTTACCAATTCAAAGGAAGTAACTGCAGCTTGGAAGCACACCCTCCCAGATCTGCACGCTGTCCAGGAACCGCCACCACAGGACAGCCATTTAAGAATACACTCTCCCCAACGCCAAAAGACACATTTCTCCTGCGTGTGAAAAGCATGACGCTAAGCCATACTGATGAAATCTTTACCTTTCAAAAGGTTCTTCACACTACTACAAAATAAAGCAATCAATGCACGCTGGCTTTGCAAAGTTTCACACCATTACGAGATATTTTCATAAAAAAGTAAATGCTATGCAGTTAACAATAAAAATGTATGCTAACTGTATAAATTATTTCCAAATGAAAATACAGTGTGAAACATTTGAAATCATACTACAGAGAAAGCCAAAAATGAGGTTCTGATAGTTACTAAACAATAAATATTCCTTTTATTTCAATAAATAACCACACTGAAAAGAAGGGGAAAATGGTCGTCATGGATAAAAGTAAGTTATAAGACAGACATTCTAAACATTATGAAAACCAAAAACCAACAACAACAAAATCCAGGTTTACAGTGATCTCAGGCACAGGCACAGTTTTACACACCAGCCCAGTGAGACAGAATCACAATTTAGAGAAGCCAGACAAAAGGAGGTAAGGAACAAAAGAAAAATTACATAGTTTCTCTAAATAAATAGGCCACTCATTTATGTATTTTACTTGTACTTGGTCATTCAAGTATAAACTGTTAAATGAACTAATTTATATAGTAAAAATACTTGAATCCTTTCGGAAAAATGAACGGATGACACTTTCCCACAATGTCGGAGGTGACATACAAGCTCATACAGAGGGTTACAGCCAGCTTTTCACCCCTTCCCACCCCACCTCCCTGGGTTAACTTGAACATATGAAATGAATCTTTGTACTTATCAGAATATGGTTAACTCTAATTACGGGTGCCCCTCAGGAATTCCTGCTTCTAAACTGCATCCTATCTATTCCTTAGCCCTTCTGAAGGAGGGAAGCCAGAGCACCAACACTCTCCCTCCCTTTCTTCTGTAAAGAACAGTGTGCTTCAGCACACTGTCATCTCTGCCACTAAATGATCAGCACCATGTTGTTGAGAACCCCATCAAAGCCACCAGCAGGACACATATGCACTATGAAATATGATCCATCCTCAGGGAGTGGTCGAGGAAGAAAAAGCAGAGAGGGAAGCCTTCATCATCCACTAAGGTGATGTAAGCTTCTATAATTAGAATCAGTGAAAGAAACTAAAGGAACAATAAAAAGGCACCACCGTGCTTCTACCTTCCCCAGCACTGTGCAGTTATATCAAGCATTTTCCATTCACTCACATGCACACAGAAATACATGCTATATGCAAACCTAATGTAAAGTTGTAACACGGTGTATGATGTTCTTCAATAAATAAGATCTGTCCAATAATTAAAATAGAGCTATATATAAACATGACTGGAAAAAGAAATTGCATCTAAAAAATTAAATAATTGAAAATACTGGTTCTGTCTGTAAATTCTGAATATAACAGAGATTACCTTTACATCACTTCTCTGATTTAACTACTGCATTTTCCAGTACTAGTGAAGTCAAAGGCAAAACACAGCTTAGTTGTTGAGCAGATAGCAAATCCAACTAAAAGGCAGTAGTAACGATCAGCATTAATTTGTTTGCTATGTCTGAACGGTTACTCCCCTTTCAACGGGAATGCTCTCGCCAATCACTATCTTAAGACCACTGGTATACATTAATATCAGAGCTGCTGCAAACAATTTTCAAAAGAGCTGTCTTTAGCAATTATTGTGTAAAGTGTTTCAAGTACAATGTAAACCTTCTTGAGTCCGGCTCCTGGGCAGATGGATATGCATGGGCATCACCTTTGCAGGAGGGAGGGCTGATCCAAATAACCAGAGAGGCATGTTCAGCCCTCTTCCTAACACTCCTATAATTCGTACGGAGTAAATGATGAAACGATTTTAAATATGACTACTTGGAAGTTAGCAATACTTACATAGGCCTTAAAAATAATTTTCATGTCCTTAACCCAGTAACTTAACTTCTATGAATCAATCCGAAGGGAAAAAAACCAATCATATACAGATTTATTCGTACAAGTTGTCTGTAATAGGAGAAAAGTAGGAAGCTGCATGAATACTCTGTTACACTAATACTAATATTAAAAATAATGTTTAGGGAAAAATTTAATTGTATGAGAAGTGGAAAGTCAGGATATATAGCTAATTACACAACATTATCTAAATTAGTTAAAAGATTTGAATTAATCATGATACATTTAAAAATCATTAGCAACACTAGCTATCTCTCGTTTTGAGAATTATAGCAAATTTATTTCCTTCTTTATATTCTTCTATATGTTTTTACATTTCTAAAATGAACATTCTGTTTCACAATTTTTAAAAAATCTTTTGTAGGCTGGCATCTGTCCCACTTCGTTTGACTCCAATGCTCATTCTCTGTCCATCTGAACTAGGTAAAAGAACCTCCTGTCTACATCCTATATATTTCCCAGGAGACGGAGGAGGAGCAGAATTCTCCTAGGAGATGTCAGACACCCGTAAATAGAAAAAGAAAAGTCCTCACTGGTTTTAAGGTTGGAAGCACCACAAAGAGCGGACCAGTGCAGAGCACTCCGGGTGGTCCGCAGGGTGAGGCTCTCAGAGCTGGGGCTCCCGCCTCCTCAGCAGCTGTCCGTCAGCACTCGCTGCCTTACACATGAGTGAGGCTGGCAAAGGCCCCACATACAAACTTCCTCACTTTAGAAGTGAAAGAAGATTCTGGACCCCAGAGAGCTCCCGAGCCCTCCTCTACCATGTGGACGGACACAAGTTGGCAGTCTGTACATTAACAAAATAAGACAAAAGACCCCCCCCGGACTTATTATCTAGTTCACTTCCCACACATAATGCAGGGGCTGAGGGTCTTACATATTCCTTAAAATGGCAAGTTAGCTCTTGAGAAAGAAAAACCTGTATCATTTGCTTCCTAGTTAAATGTTGATTCTATCTCATCAAACGGAGGCTCTGACGCTGACTAACTGACCGTGTCGAAGACCTTACTTATCTGCACTAGTTTCTCTGGAAGTCCAAACCGGCTGTCCTGAGACAAATGTGGGGATGCAGCTATGGTCTGAAGTTTGCGTCCCAACTCCCAAGGTGCTGGTATCAGAGGTGGGGCCTTTGGAAGGTGGTCAGGTCCTGAAGAAGATGCCTGCGTGATTAGGATTAGTGTCCTCACAGAAGAGCTCAGAGATCCCTAGCCCCTTCCACCACATGAGGAGACAGCGAGAGGTCAGGAATTTACCTCCGGAATTGTGAGCAATAAATCTGAGTTGTTTATAAGCCACTGAGCCTGTGGTACTGTTATAGCAGCCTCAACAGAGTTAAGATATTCTCCATGAGGAGATCCCGGCAAATATATGTTTGAACCCAAATTCTCATGAACAGGTCGGGATCGGAGGGGTATGATTCTACTTCTTATTGCAGGAATGACTTCATTAATAAGACATATATAGAATCCACGAAAGAAAACACATTTTGCTAAAATCCTCAAGGTGTCACATCCAAGGTCAAGTGAGGTCTCTAGCCACTATTCAGTGTGTCAACATGCCAACATAAAGGTGGTTAAGCGATCTGGTCCTCTTAGCCACCTCTTAATTCAGCTGCACTGACAAATGTCATCTTAATCTCTCTAAATATGTTCTCAATCCAAACAAAACATGGAACAGTGCAGGAGAGCAGGGAACATAAGGTGCAATCGGAGAAGTAGCAAATGAGAAAGAGCTCCTTGCTGCACTAGTAATTTGTGAGCCTAAAATGAAACAGTGGGTTTTAGAGTGTCACACTCTAAATACTGTTGAATGATTAGACTGTGGGTGTACACATCAGGGGGACCACCCCCAAAACCTGTAAGTTACTTATGAAAAATTGTGTATTTATTCTTACATGTTTAAACCTCAGAATACTCTCACCTCAAAATACTCTCCATTCATGCAATATACCTACTGAGATGTTTTTCCCACTGCTCAGTTTTGGAACTTGTCAATTTTGATGCCTTTTAGTGCTTCTGCCATTTTTTCCCCACCTCTTCCACATCAGCATAGCGTTTCCCTTTGAGGACTTTTTTTCATCAGGTAAACAAAAATAAAGGTCGCTGATGGCAAGATCTGGTAAACAGGGAGGTTGGGACACAGGGTTCATGCTGTTTTTGGTCAAAAACTGCAGAACTGTCAGTGCAGTGTGGGCAGGTGCACCCATAAATCACCCGTCATGAAATGGGCAAACATGACAAGAGTCTTCAAAAAAAATTCATGGGACCTCCAGTCAAGATGGCAGCATAGGCAGACATGGCTTGCCTCTTCGCGCAACCACAACAAAACTACAAATACAATACAGAACAACCATGACTTAAACCGTCAGAGTTGCATGGAAGTCTGACAACTATGGAATTAAAGAAACCACATCCTTCCAGACTGGTAGGAGGGGCACAGACAAGGAAAGGGCTGGTCCCTCACCCACATATGGTGCATAAAAATTCAGGAGCGATATATTGTGAGCAAGGAGTCCCAGCCCCACACCAGGCACCTCAGCCCAGGGTTCCAGTGCCAGGAAGACAAGTCCTCACAACTTCTGGCTGCAAAAACCAGTGGCAATTGGGTTGGTGGAAGAAACTTCTAGAGTCCCAAGAAGTTCCACTTAAAGAGCCCACACACAGACTTACTCAGATTCACTCTCTCTAAGCTGCCGCACCAGAGTAGCAGCTTGAAAGGCACCAATGGCATACTGGGAGAGACTGAAGTGTCTGGCATCAAGGCGAGCAGTGCCACTGTCCCCTTTATAAACCTTCCCTGCACAGAGCCAGGGAACTGGTGCCATATCTGAGACTCCATCAACCTGGATAACACTGTTTGACCCACCTTGCAGATCCCCAGAGACTCTGCCCCACCAAATTTACCAGGCCTAACAAAGCTGCTTTTCCATATGAATGGCTGGTTTTGGCTCCTAAATCCTATCAAACAAGCAACAGCTGGCTTCAGTGAACCCTAGCAACATCCAGATTAGATTCACAGATTGGCTTCCCACGGAAAGCTCCAAGCCCAACACAAGTAGCAGCCATTTCATATTGTTTTATACCTCAGGCAGGGTGCCCTAGCAAAACACAGTTCCAGACTGAACTTGGCCTGCACCACCTGGGAAACCCCAGGGCCAGTGCACCCAGTGAACAGCTACAGACCACGTGAGAGCACCACCACCCTGCCCCTGCACAGCTGATCCTCCAAGGAGGGCAGAGGTTGGTGGCACTGGTCAAAGGCAGGCCTTGTAGCAGACTGGCCTGGGTAAATCACTCCCACTGACCAGCCAATAGCAACCAAAGTTCAACTACAAGAGGAGGGTGTAACTCAGCCAACACAGAGGGCATAGCTCCAGTACCCACCTTGGGTGATAGGGGAGGCTGTGCCACTGGACTCTACAGGACACCTACTACATCAGGCTACACTACCAAGACATGGAGTCAAAGCAGCTCTACCTAATAATACATAGAAACAAACACAGGGAGGCTGCCAAAATGAGGAGACAAAGAAACACGGTTCAAATGAAAGAACAGGTCAAAACTCCAGAAAAAGGGTAAACAAAACGGAGATAAGCAGTCTATCAGATGCAGAGTTCAAAATACTGGTTATAAGGATGATCAAGTACCTTAGTGAGGACCTCAGCTGCATAAAAAAGATCCAGTCAGGAACGAAGGAAACATTAATTGAAATAAAGAACATTATACAGGGCAATAACAGTAGAGTGGATGAAGCTGTGAATCAAAACAATGATTTGGAACATAAGGAAGCAAAAAACAAGCAATCAGAACAAGAAGAAGAAAAAAGAATCTTAAAAAATGAGGATAATATAAGCATCCTATGGGACAACTAAGAGGTCCAACATTCACATCATAGGGGTGCCAGAAGGAGAAGAGAAAGAGCAATAGATTGGAAATGTATTTGAAAAAATAATGAAAGGAAACTTCCCTAATTTGGTGAAGGAAATAGACATGCAAGTGAAGGAAGCACAGAGAGTCCCAAACAAGATGGATGCAAAGAGGCCCACTCCAGTAATTTTTTATTAAAATATAATAAAAAGACACATCATTATTAAAATACCAAAGGTTAAAGAGAGAATTTTAAAAGCAGCAAAAGAAGTCAGTTACCTACAGGGGAATTCTCATAAGACTGTTAGTTGATTTCTCAAGGGAACCTTTGCAGGCCAGAAGGGACTGGCAATAAATACTCAAAGTCATGAAACGCAGGGGCCTATAGCCAAGATTGCTCAACCCAGCAAAGATATCATTTGGAATCAGAGGACACATAAACAGCTTCCCAGCAAGGAAAAACCAAAGGAGTTCATCACCACCAAGCCCTTATTCTATGAAATGTTAAGGAGACTTATTTAAGAAAAAGAAGATCAGAACTATGAACAATAAAATGGCGAAAAATACAAATCTACCAACAACTGAATGTAAAAACAACAACAACTACTAAGCAAGCAAGAACAGAGACCAAATCATGGATATAGAGAGCATTTTGATGGTTGCCAGATGTGAGGGGTGGGGGTGGGGGAATGAATGAAGAGGTGAGGGGATGAAGAAGTACAAATATGTAGTTACAGAATAGTCTTGGGGATGTCAAGTACAGCATAGGAAATGGAGTAGCCAAAGAACTTATATGCATGACCCATGGACATAAACAATGGTGTGGGGATTGCCTGAGGGAGTAGCGTGTACTGGGTAGAGGGGTAGCAAAGGGGAAAAATCAGAACAACTACAATTGCATTACTAATAAAATATAATAAAAAAATTCACTGAAGCCGAATGCAGCCTCTCACAACATCACCAGCTGGTACACGGAAACAAATGGGTTCACAGGACACTTGCCTAGGTGGGAAGCCTGTACTATAAGGGCCCACCCTCCAGAAGATAATTCTGGTTGTTCGGGTCCCCCCTTGTATATTCCAAGTAATTCAGTAAGACAGGCAGACCTGACACTACTATCCTCATTTTTAGATGTAAAGCAACCAAACCACAAAAGCTTTGGTTGAAAAACCCCAATCATATATTTAGTGAAGGAAGGATTCAAGAACGACAGCTCATCTACATATCAAACCAGCAATTTTCAACCAGTGTGCGCAAAATATTTTTATGACTATTTTATTTTTATTTTTTCCTTCTCACTCAAGGACATACTTATTAATTTTTAGAGAGAGGTGAAGGGACTGAGAGAGGGAGGGAGAGAAACATCAACTGGTAGCCTCTTGTATGTGCCCCAACTGGGGTCCTGACCCACAAGCTAGGCATGTGCCCTTACTGGGAATCAAACCCATAGACTTTTGTTTTATGGGACAATACTAAAACCAACCAAGCTACATCAGCCAGGGCATGCAAGAATTTGTAAAACATGCAATTCTTTACTATGTAGTCAGGTGCGCTGACCTCTTTTCACTTAAGAGTTTCAAATGAAAATAATGACAACAGAAAACACAACAATAACTGTTCTGTGTGAGTGCCCTGACTTGAACAATAAATATAGAGACCATGTAACAGAGTTGCATCTTACTGGTCACATTCATAATAAGTTGCACCTGACTGATTAATTCTTGGTGCCAGAAATCCTTACATAGAAGTCTAGGCACCTGATTTTAAAAAGTTTACTTTTAAAAAGTTACTTTGGAGCAAAAGGGTTAAGTAGCCTATTTTGCTGTGCATAAAACACATTTTTTTGCCCAAACTCTTGAATACGAGTTTGGGAAAATAAGGATGCACATTATACATGGGTAGTGCCTGAAATACCTTGCTGTTTTTTATAATTATCTGTTACATAAAAGTTCTTGTACCATAATATGTTAAAAAATAAATGCTAAAATTTCTTTACAATACAGAAACACAAGTATCTAAATATAAATAAATAAATAATTGAAATAAAAAATTAAAATGAAAAAATATTTTTCCCCAAAAGTGTGGGCCAAAATCATGGGGGTGCATTATACACAGGAGCACATTATACTCACCAAAATATGGTAATTACTATCATTATTATTTGTAAATCAATCAGAATTATACCTGTTTTTGTCATCAGATTGACAAAAAAATATATTTGTGTGTGTTCTGTCCCATAGAATTTTTAATTAGTTTATGTGTGCCATGAAATGAAAAAGGTTGAAAATCACTATAACTAGACTATTTCTACTGGCTTAATTACCCATCATAGTCATTGAATATTGCTTCCAACAACTATTTTGCTTTTTCTGAATATCAAATACATGCTTGTAAAAGAACTGAAGCTCTGAAATCCCTGAGAAATTTGGAGGCATTTAAATGTGTAGCAAGCTCTGACAGCAATACCCAAAGGAGTTTCAAAAATGTTATTACTGTAATAGAGGTGCTCTTTTTAACATAAAAAAAAAAACCCTTTCACATTAAAATTACGGTTCTCTTGCTCTGCATGGGTGGCTTAGCTGGTTGTAGTGTTCTCCTGTGCACCAAAAGGTTCTGGGTTTGATTCCTGGTCACGGAAATCAGTTTCAGTAAATCAGTTTTATCTAAATTTGAAACAATTTAGTTCTCCCTATTCCATTATCTGCCAAATTCCTGATGGTACTTACTAGGATAACCACCCAAAACTTGCTATACAAACCTTCGCATGCAAAAATGCCAGTCTTTATTTAAAGCCATCAAGTGGACAGGATCCCAAGCAGTGTGACTGACTACTGCTCTTCCTGGCCACTCAGGAAACCAGCATGTCCCCAAAGGACAACTTTCAGACACCAAAAAACATGGGAAGAGAACACTCGAGTGGAGACTAGAATAAGCCAGTAATCAAAACACACACAAAATCTGTACACTCTCATACAAGCAGAACAAAACAGCACAGAGATATTTTGATTTAGCAACTCTATTCCTTGAAAATTTTTTCTAAGGAAACCAAGATATGGGCATATATAACCACCAAGAGAAGACTTCCGGCCAAGATGGAGATGTAGGTAGATAACACTTTGCCTCCTCGCACAACCAAAAGAACAACAACAAATATAAGAACAAAAACAACCACAACTGCCAGAAAATCGAATTGTATGGAAGCCTGACTACCAAGGAGTTAAAGAAGAACCATTCCTCCAGATTGGTAGGAGAGGTGTAGAGGACGCACAGCAAGGTGGTGGCTGGAGGATGGGGCAGGGACCAGCCAGAAGACCAGCCAGTCCCACATCTGCCTACGGATAAACCGGGAGAAACAACTGGGGAGTGAGAGAGATCACACAACCCAGGGTTCCAGCACAGGGAAATAAAGCCTCTAAACTTCTGACTGAAAAAACCTTTGGGAATTGTGGTGGTGGGAGCAACTCCCAGCCTCACAGGAAAGTTTGTTGGAGAGAACCGCAGGGTCCTAGAATCTACACAAAACCATCCAATGGGATCCAGCACCAGAAGGGCCCACTTTGCTTGTGGGTAGTGGCAAAAGGGACTGAAATCCGGAAGAGGGTGGAGCAAGTGCCATTGTTCCCTCTCAGATCCCTCCCCCATATGCAGCATCAGAACACAGCAATGTGGGTTGCCCTGCCCTGGTAAATACCTGAGACTCCGCCCCTCACTTTGTAACAGGTGCATCAAGAAAAAAAAAAACAAAACCCTAATGAAATAACAGATCAAAACTCCGGAACAAATACAATTAAGCGATGAAGGGATAGCCAACCTATTAGATGCACAGTTCAAAACACTGATAAATCAGGACACTCACAGAACTAGGTAGAATTTGGTCACAAATTAGATGAAAAAATGAAGGCTACGCTAAGTGAAATAAAGGAAAATGTACAGGGGACCAATAGTGATGGGAAGGAAACCGGGACTCAAATCAATGGAGTGAACCAGAAGGAATAAACAAACAACGGAACAGGAAAGAATGAAGAAACAAGAATTCAGAAAAATGAGGAGAGGCTGAGGAACCTCCGGGACATCTTTAAACGTTCCAACATCCAAATTATAGGGGTACCAGAAGGAGAAAAGGAAGAACAACAAGTGGAAAAGTGATTTGAACACACAAAAAAGGAGAACTTCCCCAATCTGGCAAAGGAAATAGACTTCCAGGAAGTCCAGGAAGCTCAGAGAGTCCCAAAGAAGTTGGATCCAAGGAGGAACACACCAAGGTACATCATAATTACATTAGCCAAGATTAAAAATAAGGAGAGACTCTTAGAAGCAGCAAGAGATAAGGAGACAGTTACCTACAAAGGAGTTCCCATCAGATAGTCAGCTGATTTCTCAAAAGAGACCTTACAGGCAAGAAGGGGCTGGAAAAAAAGTATTCCAAGTCATGAAAGGCAAGGACCTACATCCAAGATTGCTCTATCCAGCAAAACTTTCATTTAGAATGGAAGGGCAGATAAAGTGCTTCCCAGATAAGGTCAAGTTAAAGGAGTTCATAATCACCAAACCCTTATTCCATGAACTGTTAAAGGGACTTATCTAAAAAGAAGATGATCAAAAATATAACAGCAAAATGATAACAAACTCACAAATAACAACAACTGAACTTAAAAAACAAAAACAAAAGCAAACTAAGCAAACAACTAGAACAGGAAAACAATCACAGAAATGGAGATCACATGGAGGGTTATCAGCAGGAAGAGGTGGGGAGAGAATGGGGAAAAGGTACAGAGAATAAGTAGCATAAATGATAGGTATGAAATAGACAGGGGGAGGTTAAAATAGTATAGGAAATGAGGAAACCAAAGAACTTATATGTACAACCCATGGACATGACCTAAGGTGGAGGAATACTGATGGGAGGGGGTGTAGGGCGGAGAATTAAGGGGAGAAAAAAAATGGGACAACTGTAATAGCATAGTCAATAAAATATGTTAAAAAATATATAACCACAAAGAAATGTAAATTATCTAATATTGAAAACTGAATAAGTTATGGCAATTTTTATAGTGGAATATCATGACATCATTAAGACAATAGGTACATCAATGGGCTGTGAGACTAAACAACTTTTAAATTTAGACATATTTAAAATAGATACATATTACTATGTAGTAAGGCAAAACATGCTGGCTTAATTAGCGATGGGAAAATTTAGTATAAAAAGATATTAAATCATAAGAATAGGAAACGAACTTTGGATCATCTGGATGCAGATAATTATTGTTTATTGTCAGAAATAGAATGTACTGAATCAGTGAAATTATACAAATGTGACTAAATCCTCAGAGCTGCTTTACATTTAACACTTATTCTAGTACAAACTATTTCCTTTATGAATATTCCTCTTTGTTCCTAACTTGGAATAAGTAAATTTCTCTTTCTGACAACAAAAGGAACTAAACACACCCTGAAGAATTTTGCTGTGATCAATCTCTAGACTGTTTTTCTATTTTGGGGATGACTCCTTTGAAAACTGATAAAATAAATGTAGATCTATTGTTTTTTAGATTATCCTTCTTTATTCAACTACTTTTCAGTCTAAAATGAAATTATCTACATTTACAAAACTGAAGACTTCTGAAGAAAGACTTATGGTCTTTCAGGTGTTACACAAGTTAATTATCCCATCTGCTTCTTTTTTAGTATTTCCATGTGAAATATACCTTTAACAGTTGCATATGTTTCTGCAACAACATACATTATGCCTATCTCTCCCACACTTGAAGGGCATAATTGATGTATTTTTATTTCTTTGTAAGCCTTATAGTGTTATTACAAAAAAAGCTCCCAATGAGTCCATTACCTGACTTTTCAGGACTCTAATCCGTATTCCATTGAGGCAATAAAAAGGCAAGAAAATCCACAGTTATGTCTAAACAAATACACTAAGAATTATTTTTTACATTATTTAAAAGGAAAATAAAAACAAAACTCTCAAATAAACAGCAAAAATCAAACAAAACTAAACTCTCACTGAAAAGAGTATTTCTACCCAACTCAACCAAGCAGAAGTATTTTTAAAATTTACCAGCCCCAAACTTTGATGTGTAGAGTCCTAAGTGTTGATATTACCAAGATATATGTAAAATGAAGATATTGTATATGAAAATTAAGAAAGATCCAGGAAATGTTCCTAAATGTACTCACCAAAAGGTAGCTGTTAGTGTCCGCATCATCAGTAATGGTTTGGCGCTCTCCTTTATGGTTGATTTTCCGAAATCTTCGGCGGGACTGTCTGGCCGGAATTTCTCTTTGGAGAATATTATCTTCATTATCTTTAGAATTCTCTACCTGAAACACATGTTCACATTCCTGATTAAATATCCAATTTTTCCATATTACTGACAGTCTATGGAGTCTTAACAAGCTCATAAGGAGGCTTCACTCACTCCTAGCAAGAAACTGCCTCAAGAAAACAGTCTGTATAATGCTCATAAGTTCAAAAAGATTAAAGGTGACGTTATTATAAGATCTAGAGACCACAGTTTCCTTCCAGGAAATAGTCACTCTTGCTCACATAAACATATATCCTCTAAGTAAAGTCACTTACCAGAAATGAAGGCTGTTAACTACACCTACACACCTACACATTCAATAATTTTAACTTCTTTGTTAGACTAACTACAAACTGCCTAATTATATGAATATTTTA
Source organism: Carollia perspicillata (assembly GCA_004027735.1). Classification (NCBI taxonomy): domain Eukaryota; kingdom Metazoa; phylum Chordata; class Mammalia; order Chiroptera; family Phyllostomidae; genus Carollia; species Carollia perspicillata. Next base: position 55,589 of record PVKM010000658.1, read on the forward strand.
TTTAGCAAACATTCAAGCTTCGATTTCCATGGCTTTATAAACATTAATGTATTAGTGTTCAGTGTCCATCTTAATGTATGGCAATAGCCAACAGTAAGGCTAGCATCGTTTAAGGAAGAAGGAAAAACTAACACTTACTGAAGGCTGAAAATGAGCCAGCATGCATATATACCATACTATGTAGTTCACACGAGAGCCCTGTAAGCAGGTATTACTATCTGTAGTTTATAGATGAAGTAAGTAAAATCCAACGAGACTGATAACTTCCCAGTCTCAGGAAAGTGATACATATTAAAGGTGATTTGGAATACAGTCCTATCTTCAAAACTTACACTACCGACACAAGGCCATACCACCTAATTATAGACTAAGCACAATTTTAAAAACTTACTTTTACAAAGGATATGTCCCAAAGCGTACCTTATGATTAACTTCACATCCAATAAATAACAAATGATTTCTGTTTCCCCCCACAACTACTTTTTCTACTAATGTGTTATCTTTTGTTAATATAAAAAATGTCCTAGCCACCCACGTATGAAATTGCATCAACATTTCCAAGTCCTGCTTGTCTTCCAAACCTTATCTTCAACCTTTTCCCTTCTTAAAAAAAAAAATTTAAACTGATTTTTAGAAAGAGAGGAAGGGAAACATCAATTGGTTGCCTCTCGTATGATTACCAACTGGACACCAACTCCGCAATCCAGGTATGTGCCCTGGCGGGGAATCAAGCTGACACTCCAACCAACTGAATCACACTGGCTGGGGCCTTATCTTCACTCATTTCTCAGAACTTGTCAATTCTTTGTACAAATCAACCTCACAATGTCCTTTCTTTTATTCTTATTATTACTATCACTTACTCAAGTGTTAATCACCTCAGTCCTGAAAGACAGTAGTAGGTGATCCTGTGGCTTCAGAGGTGTTCCTCTCTAATCCCATCTAGGCCTCTTGTTCCAAATGCTACAACAGACCACCGGTGGTTACCAAATAAAATTTAAACTGTTGCACTGGATATTCAAAGTAACATACACTCCGTCCCCAAAATATTTTTATCACTTTATGTGTAAGCCTGGAAAAACCACTCCCTTTCTTCCTCCCCACCAAAAAAACCCCCTCTCACATAAAAGCTCTAGTGTGATATGCAAAATTCCCTGATGATTTCCCAGAAAGAACTGGTGTCTAAGCTGCTGTTTTAGGTGAAGAGTTCAAGAGCAAGTAGCCAAGTCAATGTGGCTATTCTGCTAAGTATATTATTTCCTCAGTGTGTTTTATCCTACTCATTCTATTTTTACATGCTGAAACACATATTTAACACATCAATCATTTAAGACATATCTCAACTGCCTTCTCATCCACACCACCAGAGACATTCCCTTCCTAACACCATGACTGGTTTACTGTGTGTACACAACCTTGACTTCTCATGAACAGGACACGCTCCCCACAGCCTTCCAGCCTTTGCATACCCTGCTGTTACTTCTGGCTATCAGTCCATTTCTCCTTTGCCCACCTGCTGGCATCTAACCCGTACTGCATGACCCAGTTCAAACAACCCCTTCTCTGTCTCAGGAAGATGCTACTTCTTCTATAGTACCAAGCATAGTGAGCATAATTATTAGCTAAGCCTACCTCACTAACAAGCTAAAAAGCTCTCTAAGACAGGAACTGTATTATAGTACATATCTTTGTTCACTTAACATTCAGTAAACATGCCATAATGGGTATAACATTAAATTCTATTAAATTCTCTCCCCCAACTATGTTAGGTACTTGGAAATATGTATAAGGTATTCAAGAAATATACAAGCAGACAGAATAAGTTAGTGAACACTGCTCTTCTGAAAGGTAAAATCCAGAAGAGACAGAGAATTGATTTTCAGCTCAACAATTACAGAATTTGGTGTAGGCAGCAAATACATACTTCCTCCTCCTTGTCATTCAATTCCCTCTTCTAAAAATGAAAAGGACAGCCACTGCATTAGGCCATCTACCAGAAGCTCTAAGTTATATCATTCAAGGCTCACAATGACCTTACTACAAGCTAGTTTTAAAAGGTGTTACCGAGTCTCACAAAACTTAAGTAACTCATATAAGTGGGTAAGGTCTCAAACCCCAAGTGTGACAAAAAAGTTCATCTCCTTCATACTGCCCTGTCCCAAAGGATGAACTACATTATCTCCTTTAGGTGACATTCCAGTATCACAGTTTCTTAAATCTTTTAATAGCTACCATTTATTAGGCAAAAGCAGAGATTTCAACAATAAAGGCTTTTCAAAATAAGCATAGTAGTAAACTGAATTTAGGAAAGAAATTTTTAAGCCTCAATTTTGAGAAAAGTATCAAATGAAAAAAACTGAATAATGTATAAAGGTTTAAGTGTCCTTAACAAAGCTCCCTTTAAATACAAGCAAAATGTGAGACTTTCAGAAAATAAAACTTTGCAAATGCATACTGAAATGGCACAAAAGTACAAAAGCCAAAGACCAAGAATGAAGTAAAACCAAGAATACCAGGAGTTGGGCTACCAACAAAGCCTCTGATCTACCAGACAATTTAATTTCTCTATTCTATGAGACTAGGCCTTCTACTCTGAGAGTTGTAGGGAGCAAGAGACAGGAAATAAAGTAGAAAATCCACCAAAGATGGGGAATCCAACAGGAGACTTACTCAGAAAACTCATCCTGAACAGCCACGCCCTGACGGTAAAGGCTGAGCACTGTGTCAGCCTACCCTGCAGGGATAGGAAGAACACTTGCTTGGCATTGAGAGAAGAGAGTGGAAAAAAGCAATCAAACAGAAAACATTTCCTGAGAATTAAAAAAAAAAGCTATCTCACATGCAGGTCTGTTGTTTGAATTCACAACACCTTAAGCACGTAAGCAAATTTAAAGTAGTTCAGGACTGATATGTGCATATACAACTGATAAAAACAAATCTAAAACCTCTTTGCAAGAATGCAACTTCAACTCAAACCTCAAAAAATTCCCACACCTAAAGTTCAAGATATATACACTCATGTACAAACATACCAAAAAACCCCACCTAAGCACAAGAAAATCCAATCATGTAAGCAAATAAGACACGATGAGCAATAACAATAAACAGAAAAAGGACCACAGCAGAATCATACTTGCAAGCATTCCAATATACTGGAAATATCAGAAAATATAAAGCTATAATTTAAAAAACTTTCAAACAAAAGAAACTTGAAAATGAGCCAGCGATTATAAACAGCAGCCAAGTAGGTAAGGACTGACCAAGACAGAAAAAATATTTTCTTCCCCAAGCGCCCTTGTCACCACCGCCAGGCTAGCAAGGAGTCAGTAACAAGGACAAGAGTTCAAAGAGATAGCCTGTCTCAAACACAAACACATGCACGGGATGCAGCACAAAGACAGGAAGAGATGAAAACAAGACAGAAATCGTGAGAGACAGAGGTGGGGTGAAAAGATTAAACATCTATCTAAACAAATTTCAAGAAGGTGGTAACAAAAAAAGAAATGAGACATACGCCAAAGAGAAAATGACTTTTTAATTAAAAAAAAAAAAAAAAAGGCAGCCTAAAGCAGCCCAACAAATCCAAAGCAGGACAGTTAGAAACTACAATTATAAATTCACACAATAAAGATAAACAGAAGACTTTTAATGAGGCCAGAGAGAAAATACACATCAGCTATAAAGGAAAGGCAATTACATTAATCATGGACGTCTCAAAAACAATGGATTCCAGCAAACAGAATGCACAGAGTGTGCTGAGGAAAAAAGATTCTCCTCCTAAAATTGCACTGACGGCAAAACCATCCTCAAGGATGCAAAATAAAGCCTCATTTTCAGGGACACATGCAAAAAAATACACCCAGCTGAGATATTTATGAGCAAACACCTTTATAAAAAAATTTTAAGGGTGTACCTAAGACAACACATGCACATTAAATAAGGCCTTACATACAAGAAACTGAAAGCAAAAATAAAATGCTAAATACATTATCAAATATTTGCATAAATGATTGCATAAATGAACACAATAAGGCAGAAAGTAAGTAGAACTAAAACACTACACAACTGCAATTACATTTAGATTCTGTCACCAGCATTAAATTTGTATAAGTTAGCTACTTATTAACTTTGGTTATTTTTAAGTAGGCATATAAAAACAGCTAGAGTTAGCCCTGGCTGGTGTGGCTCAGTGGCTTGAGCACAGGCCTGCAAACCAAAGAATCACGGTTCGATTCCCAGTCAGGGCACATGCCTGAGTTGCAGGCCAGTTCCCAGCAGGGGACGCATGAGAAGCAACCATACACTGATATTTCTCTCCCTCTCTCCTTCCCTTCTAAACATAAATTAATTAATTTTAAAAATGTTTAAAAAAATACCTGGAGTTAGCACAGAAAGAACAGACCAAACACAGTATCTAAGGGACTGTTGTGTGCAGGGAAGGGTATTTAACTACAAAAGAAAGCAAGAATGAGAGGCAAATGAAAGAACAAACACAAAGCATATGTGGAGGTTAATCCAACCTGTCAGCGGTCACAAGGAATGTAAGTGAAAGGCATTCCAGGTTTAAAACAACACAAAACCACTATTACACAAATCTGTAAGAAAGGTAACAAACAGTCCCCAAGTATTAAGACACACAGTATCCTGATACAAATACATGACAGAAGACTGCTAGAAATGAAAACCACAGGTATATCTCAATAAGAAATAATGAATGCAAAAATCCTAAACTCTATTGTCAAAGCGGGCCCAGAAATGCAGGGGGAAAAAAAGACAAGAGCTCACATCAAGGTTTTACTGGGCATGCAAAGGCAGTTTAAAATGAGAAGATCTATTAATGTAAATTATATTAACTTGGTGGAAGTCATGTCCCATCTTGAGAGATACAAACTCCCTTCTTAACCACTGTTACATATTCCAGGAGCACAGGTTCCAGGTCATGACCAGCTGCACGTCTGCACGTGACTAATATGAAGCTGTAACGTTTAAGCCATCAGTCTGGTCATAACACATTTCATAAGGGTGTAATATTTGACAGTAAATTGTATTTGAGAGATACTGCAAACTCTGAATTTAGTACTGAATTTTTTTTTTTTTACATTTACCATTGGAAATGGCTGGGAAATACATCTACTGGGTAGTCCAAAAGACATTGAAGAAATTCAGTGAATGCTACGAGTGGCTTATCAAAATATTTTTGCAAGTGTTGTGAAAAGTATTTATGCCTTGAGCTCAGCAATATTGTTTATGAAGGCTTTACAACTGTTTTGCAAAGTCAAATACTGGAGATTCTGATTAATTGATATTAAAGACATTTTTTGTTTTTTAGCAATATCCATGTTTCCGTTATTTCAAAAGAAAAATGTTTATTGTTTTTATATTTCTTTAATAATTTCTAGACTGTAACTGAAAATAAATAAAAAATAATCTATTTTATTACATAAATATAATAAGTGAAATTCACGGTGTTTTTAATGTCACCCCCACACACATTTCAGCAATACTAGTAATGAATGTATAATGTATCTCTTGGATACACATGACCTATGATGTAATTTATTTACTGTGACCTCCAAGAAGAGATTAAAAGAGAAAGACACAGATCCATGTAATAAATGCAGAAAAAAGTTTCTGATAAAATTTAGCAATATTTTTTGATACTCCAGATACCCCTTTTAAATAACTATGAACTGCTGACACAATCCCAATAATTTTTGGTATTTCTTTGCCTTCTACCACAAGAAATCCCAGTCAAATAGTTACCTACTCCAAATGTGATGATGTCGGCCATTTTTATTTCATGGAGACTCATTTCCTTTTAGTGGGGGAATGGTATTTACTCACCACAATCTGGGTTCTTTAACCACTAAAACTAATTAAAACTACTTAGTTGCCACTTCTTCCAAGCTCTTGCAATAAAAAGCCCAAGGGACACTTTTCATAGAGTGAACCAACTTGGGAAATATTTTTAAGAAAAAGAAAAGTCGTATGTTGATAGTGACATTTTTATCATTCAAATTTTTGACTGGAGTTTTACTTAATAGCTTTAAATTAATATAACTCTTACGTTAGAAAAAAACTGATTCTTAATGACAATAGCGTTTTCCTTATAGTAGGTGGACAAAGCCCATTCACATTTATTAATATGACTAATATTTACCTCAATTTTGTGGTAATGTTTTATAATTATGTATACTTTGCCTTATTCTCTTTGAAATGTACATTCTTTGCTTTTAAATAAAAGGATTCTTTTTTTATTGTAACTAGGAAGACCTGTATTTTTGTTCTGCATTTCTACCTTTTCAAATGCCTTTTGTCTCTGTATTCTTTTTCACATGCAATTTTTTGAGATATAATTCACATACCATGTAATTTATATCTCTCTCTCTTTTTAGATTGTATTTATTTATTTTTAGAGAGAGAGAAAGGGAATGAGAAAGAGAGAAACATCAATGTGTGGTTGCCTCTCCAGCACCACCTACTGGGGACCTGGCCTGCAAACAAGGCAAGTGCCCTAACTGGGAATTGAACCAGCAATACTTTGGTTCGCAGGTTGGTACTGAATCTGCTGAGCCACACCAGCCAGGGCTAATTCACCCTTTTAAAGTGTACAATTCAGTGGGTTTTGATGTATCCACACAAAGTTGTACAGCTATTACCATTATCTAGTTTCAGAACATTTTCATCATGCCCGCCCCCCCAAAACACACCCATATCCATCAGCATCTATTTTTTGTCTTATGGATTTCCCTCTTCTGGATATTTCATATAAATACAAATGGGATCACATCATACATGGCTTTTTCTGTCTGGTTTCTTTTTTACTTAGAATGATGTTTTCAAAGTTCATCCATGTTATACTATGTATCAATACTTGATTCATTTCTATTGCAGATAATTTTCCATCATAGGGACATATAACATTTTGTTTATTCATTTATCAAGTTATGGACATCTGACTTGTTTCCACTTTTCAGCTATCATGAATATTATGAACAGTAGTGAACAAGATTTTATGTTGACATGTTTTCAATTCTCTTGGGTATATGTTTAGGAGTGAAACTGATGGGTCACATGGTAATTATATTTTTAACTCTTTGAGGAATTATCAAACTAGTTTTCCAAAGTAGCTGTACTATTTTATATTTGGACCAGCAATGTATGAGGGCTTTAATTTCTCTACACCAGTGATTTTCAACCTTTTTCATCTCAAAGCACACATTAACTAATTACTAAAATTCTTCAGCACACCAAAAAATATATTTTTTGCCAAGCTGACAAGAAGTAGGTTATAATTTGGATTGACTTACAGAAAATAATAACAGTAATTACCTTCCCTTTTTGTTCCAGAGTGACTTTAAAAAAAATCAGGTGCCTATATTTGTATATAAGGATTTCTGGTACCAAGAATTAATCAGACACAATATTATTATATGACATAACAAATAAGATGCAACTCTATTATCAATAAATGACCTATATATTTATGGTTCAAGACAGGGTATTTACACCAAACAGCTATTGTGTTGGCCACTGTCGCATTTTTTGACAATCTATGACAAAACAGGTTAGTGCCCCTGACTAAATAATCAGCTATTGCATGTTTAAAAATTCTTGTGGCATGCCAGTTGAAAATCATGACACTTCACCATTGCCAACACCTGTTACTGTCAGCTTGTTTTCTTATTACCCTTTTACTATCTGCTGAGAAAGGCAGTCTTCCTTGGGCCTCTTGTGCTTCTTACACATTTTGCTGAGTTTGCCAAAATTATAAAGTCCTAACCACTCATTCACTTAGCCATTTCTCACAGGTGTGTTTTTCATGAGCAAGCTTGAAGGAAGAGGTAATGTTCCTGCTGGAACAAGAGCAGGTTTCCTTACACAAAACCAGTCCATTCCCCAAGCTCAGTGTTTCTTAGCTGCAATGCAAACCTACTATGTGTTTGGTATCCAGCTAGGCCATCCAGCATGGCCTCCAAGGGACATGGGGAGAAACGGAAACCTAAGAAAATATGCTAATCACTCTTCTTGTTACATGGTGAGCCATAAAGTTTGTTGTTTCTGGCCAAGGGTCTTAATGCCAGTATCCATGAAATAATAAACAACTTGTAAATACATCTGCATCATAGGGGTACTGGAAGGGGAAGAGAAAGAAGGTACTGAGAACCTGTTTCAAGAAATAATGACTGAAAACTTCCCTAGCTTGATGATGAAAAAAGACACAAAAGTCCAGGAAGCTAAAAGAGTCCCAAACAATACAAACCCAAAGAGGCCCACAACAAGACACATCACAGTTCAAATGGCAAAGGTTAAAGACGGAGACAGAATGTTAAAAGCAGCAGGAGAAAGGCAGTTACATACAAGGAAGCTCCCATTAGACTGTCAGCTGATTTCTCAACAAAAACATTTCGGGTTGGAAGGGACTGGCATAAAATATTCAAAGTAATGAAAAGCAAGAACCTACAATCAAGACTACTTACCCAGCAAGGCTATCATTTAAATTTAAAGGAGAAATACAGAGTTTCCAAGACAAGAAAAAGCTAAAGGACTTTGTTACCGTCAAACCAGTATCACAAGAAATGTTAAAGAGTTTTTATTAAGAAGAACCTACAAAGACAAACATAGGTATAAAAAAATAAAATGGCAATAAATACATACTTAGTAACAATCACTTTACATGTTAATGATTTAAATGCTCCGATCAAAAGGCACATGGTAGCAGAATGGATAAGAAAAGACCAATATATATGCTGTCTACAAGAGACCCACCTCAGAGCAAAAAGACAGGAACAGACTAGAAGACATGCAAAAAGATATTTCATACAAGTGGAAATGGGAAAAAAAAACAGCTGGTGTAACAATACTTGTATCTGACAAAACAGACTTTATAGAAAAGGCTATAATAAGAGACAAAGAGAAATACTACCTAATGATAATGGAAATAATCCAACACAAGGACACAACTCTTATAAACATTTATGCACTCAACACAGGAGCACCTAAATACATAAAGCAAAAACTGATAGACGTAAAGAGAGAGAGCAATAGTAACACAGTCATGGTACAGAACTTTAGCATTCCACTGACATCAATGGACAGATCTTCCAGACAGAAAATCCACAAGGAGACAGCAGCCTTAAATGCCACACCAGATCAGATGGGTTTAACTAATCTCTCAAAAGCATCCATTCCAATGCAGCAGAATATACATTCTTTTCAAGTGCACATGGAACATTTTCTAAAATAGACCATGCGTTAGGTTACAGAACATTCTCAATAAATTTAATAACATAGAAATCATATCAAGCCTCTTTTCTAACCATAATGGCATGAAATTAGAAATCAAACACAAGAAAAACAAACTGAAAAACACACGTTAGGTTAACAGTGTTATCAAGGAATAAATCAAGATACCTCAAAACAAATGCTAAAGAGAGCACAACAACTCAAAATGTAAGGAGCACAGCAAGAGCAGTTCTGAGAGGAAAATTCATAGATTCTTTAAGAAATAAGAAAACCAGAAACAAGAAAAATCCCAAATAAACAATATAACTTGACACTTAAAAGAATGAGAAATACAACAGCTAATAAAGACCAAAGTGAGTAAAAAGAAGAAAATAATAAAGATTAGAGCAGAAATAAACAAAATAGAGGCTAAAAAATGCAAAAATCAATAAAAACAAGAGCTGTATCTGTGAAAAGATAAACAAGATTGACAAATCTTTAAGCACACTCATCAAAAGAGGACTCAAATAAAGAAAATAAAAAATGAAAACAGAAATAACTGACTTCACAGAAATAAGGGATTATAAGAAAATATTACAAACAACTATAGGCCAACAAATGGGACATTCTGGATAAAACAGATAAATTTCTAGGAACAAAACATCTTCCAAAATGGAATCAGCAAGAATCTGAAAATCTAAATAGACAGATTACAATTAGTGAAATTGAACTAATAACCAAAACACTCCCATAGACAAATTCTACAAAATATTCAGAAAAGCACTAATACCTATCCTTCTCAAACAATTCCAAAAAATTCAAGGTGAGAAAACTCCTATGCTCAATTTACAAGACCAGCATTATCCTAATTCCAAAACCAGATAAAGACACCACAAAGAAACAAATTATAGGCCAATGTCCCTAGTGGAAATAGATGCTAAAATCCTCAAAAAAGTACTAGCAAACCAAATCCAGGAACACAATAAAAAGATCATACATCATGACAAGGTGGGATTTACTCCTGGGATGCAAGGTCGGTACAATAGCTGCAAATCCATAAACACGATACACTGCGTAAACAAAATAAAGGATTAAAAAAATCACATGATCATACCAACAGATGCAGAAAAATCATTGGATAAAATCAATTACTCATTTATAAAAACTCAGTAAAATGGGTGTAGAGAGAACGTACCTCAACATAATAAAGGCCAACTATGACAAACCCGCAGCCAGTATCATACTCAATGGGCAAAAATTAAAAGCATTTCCCTTTAACATAAAGAACAAGACAGGGATGTCCGCTTCTGCCACTCTTATTCAACATAGTACTGGAAGTCCTAGCCACAGCAATCAGACAAGAAGAAATAAAAGGCATCAAAATCAGAAAAGAAGAAAAACTGTCATTATTTGCAAATGACATAATACTGTATATATAGAACCCTAAAGATTCCACCAAAAACAATGACTAGGATTGATACCATATTTTTCCCAGTATAATGTGAACCCAAGTTTTTGGCCCAAACTTTCAGGAAAAAAAAATCTTTTATCTTAATTGAAATTTTAATTTATTTATATTTAGATATGTGTTATTATTATGAAGAAATTTTAGCATTTATATTTTAATATATTATGGTACAAGAAATTTTATGTAGTGGTAACAAATCAGTACTACCCAGGTATAAATGAACTTCTCCTTTTCCCTCAAAAATTTGGGCAAAAAAGTGTGTATTACACATGGCAAAATATGGCAAATTTAGTAAAAGCAGAATACAAGCAATTATTGATAAGTCAGTTGTATTTTTTAAAAGATTTTATTTATTTTTAGGGAGGGAGAGTGAGCATCAATGTGCAAGAGAAACATCAATTGGTTGCCTATCGCATGCCCTCATCTGGGAATGTGGCCTATAACCCAGGCACGTTTCCTGATTAGGAATTGAACCAGTGACCTCTCAGTTCTCAGGACAATGCCAAACCCACTGAGCCACACCAGTCATGGCTCAGTTGCATTTTTATGCACCAATAAGAAACTATTAGAAAGGAAAACTAAGAAACAATCCCAATTACAACTGTATCGAAAAATAAACTAAAATACCTAGAAATGAATTTAACCATGAATGTAAAAGACCTGTACTTGGAAAACTGTAAGCCACTGAAAAAGAAATTAAAGAAGATACAAATAAATGGAAATATTTACCATGTTCATGAACAGGAAGACTTAACATCATTAGTATGTCCATACTACCCAAAGCAATCCCTATCAATACCATATTTCACAGAATTAGAACAAATATTTCAAGAATTTATATGGAACCACAAAAGACCACAAATAGCCATAGCAATCTTGAGAAAGAAGAACAAAGCTGGAGGGATCATGCTATCTGATATCAAACTATACTACAAGGCCACAGTAATCAAAACAGGATGCTACTGGCATAAGAACAGACATATGGAATAGAATAAAAAGCCCAGAAATAAATCCATGCCTTTATGGTCAATTAATATTTGACAAAGAAGGCAAGAATACAGAATGGAGTAAAGATAGCCTATTCAATAAATGATGTTGGAGAAATTAGACAAGTATATGCAAAAAAATAAAACCAGCCCACCTCCTTAAGCCATACACTAGAATATACTTGAAATGGATTAAAGGCTTAAATATAACACTCAAAACCAAATAATCCTAGAAGAAAATATGAGCAATAAAATCTCAAACGTTTCTAACAGCAATATATTTTTTCTTATATCTCCTTGGCCAAGGGAAACAAAAGGAAAAAAAATAGATGGTACCACACCAAACTAAAAAGTTTTTGCACAGCAAAGGAAACCATCAATAAAATTAAAGGACAACACACTGAATGGGAGAACATAGGTGAGGGGTTAATATGCAAAATCTATGAAGAACTTAAAACACAACACCAAAAAAACAAGCAACCCAATTAAAAAAGGGGCAAAGGACCTGAACAGACACTTTCCCACAGAGGCCACACAGAGGGCCAATAGACATATGAAAAGAGGCTCAATGTCACTAGTGGTCAGAGAGATGCAAATGAAAACCAGTGAGGTATGAACTCACACCTATCAGAATGGCCTCCATCAATAAATCAACAAGCAACAAGTGTGGGTGAGAACATGGAGAAAGAGAAACCCTTGTGCACTGTTGACAGGAATGCAGATCGGTGTAGCCACTGTGGAAAGCAGTATGGAGATACCTCAAAACATTAAAAATGGATCTGACTTTTGACCCAGCAATTCCACTCCTGGGTATCTATCAGAAGAAACCCAACACAGTGATTCAAAGAATATACGCACTCCTATGTTCATTGCAGTTTTATTTATAATAGCCAAGATGTGGAAGCAACCCAAGTGCCCACTATAGATGAGTGGATTAAAAAAAGCCATGGTACACTTACACAATGGAACACTACCCCGTGGTTAAAAAAAAGAAAAGCTTACCCTTTCCAAAACAGCATGGATGAGCCTGTAGAGTATTATGGTAAGTGATACAAGCCCGTCAGAGAAAGATAAATACCACATGATTTCACTTGTATGTGGAATCCAATGAACAAAAGAAATCAACAAACAAAACAGAAACACACTCGTAATTGTCAGAGGGAAAGTGTTAGGATGCTGGGTGAAAAAGGTGAAGGAATTCAGAAAAATAAAGAATAATCCTATAGGCCAGGGTGTCAAACTCATTTTCACCGGGGGCGACCTCAGCCTCGTGGTTGCCTCTCAAGGGCCAAATGTAATTTTGGGACTGTATAAATGTAACTACTCCTTAACTAGGGGCAAGGAGCTTGGTGCTGCTGCCTGGTAGAAGAAACAAGGTGCCAGGCCAGATAAAACAAGGTGGAGGCCAGATTCGGCCCGTGGGCCTTGTGCTTGCTGCCTGTGCTGTAGACGGACAACAGTACGGTCACTACCAAAGGGAAATGGGGTTGGAGGAGGCAGGAGAGGGTCAAGGAGAGATGAATGGTAATGGAAAGAGACATGAGTTGGGTGGTGAACACACAATACAATATACAAGTGATGTAATACAGAACTGTACACCTTAAACCTATATAATTTTATTAACCAATGTCACCACAGTAAGTTCAATAAAAGAAAATCTTAAAATAATTTCAAATTATTTTCTCCTATAACTCAAAAAGCATTTTAAACTATGCTGATCATCAATAAAATGTGGTTCTGAAATTTCAAAATTACCAACCATAAATATATATATACGAAGTATATATATATATATATACACACACACACACACACACACACATATATATATATATATAAAATACACTTCATGTCATATTTTGGTGATTTTGAAATATTTATGTTTATACATGTATATATTTTTTCTGAAACACTGGAGTATAAATTTGAATAGGAGAGTGCTTGTTGACCCCAAATATATCAACACACATTTCCTAAGAACAAAGATTTTGTCTGACAAACCTCAGTAATCAAAATCAGGAAATATCTCCTAATAAACTTCAGTCAATATTCAAATTTGGTCAATTGTACCAACATTTACACCTAAGCCCCACCCCCCTTCAATATTTAGTGTAAAATCAAGCACTGTATTTAGTTATGTCTTTTTTTCTCCTTTAATCTGGAACAGTTCCTCCATCTGTTTCTTGACATTGGGATGTTTTAAAGAGTATAAACCAGTCAATCTGTAGAATGCCTTAGATTTGTCTGCCTGATTATTTCCTAAAAATTAGACTCAGGCATCCATTTCTGGCAGGAATATAGCAAAAATGATGTCGCCCTTCTCAGTGATTCATATCAGGAGTGGTATGATATTGGTTTGTATCCACACTGACGGTGGTAGGGACGATTTTTGTCACAGCAGTACCCTTTATGTCTATCCATGAGAAATTCGCTAATTTTCCCTTTGTAAATGGTTTGTGGAGAGATAACTCTGAGCCTATGTATTTTGTTTCTAACTAAACATCAATCACGAGTTTTACCATTCATTAATGATGTTCTAGACTATTTGTTCCATATTCATTAGTTGGCATTGGACAATTAAGAAAAACTTTACCTTCCTTCCTTCCTCCCTCCCTTCCTCCCCACTTCCTTTCTTCTTTATTTCCTTCTTTCCTTCTGTGGGACTTAAAAATTGTTATATTATACATGGGGTTACTATCAATTACTGTAATTTTTAATTTGAATTACCAAATTGTCCCAAATTTGGCCAATATGTCCCTTCAATCAGGCTCCTGTGTCCTTTTTCCTATTTCCTCTAATTCTTGGAATAGTTCCTTACATTATAGAGTGAATGATGGAAATATTTAATATTTTGATAGGGAGGTAGGTTATAAGAGGTATGCATTTTTAAAATCTCAACAAAGTGTACACTTAAAATATATGTATATGCATATATTCATACTCGACTTCCTACTACATTATAGGGAAAACCAAAAATAAACTCTGGATTTTACGCATAGCTATGCAGACATAAAAACACGGGAATGTGTGGGCGTGTGTACACTCAGACAGGCTCTCCAGCTCTCTTCACTGAGAGGCCCTGGCAGCCACAAGCCACCTGGAGGGATGAAAGCCACCGGCAGCCAGGTCTCAGTTTCCACACAGCACCATCTCCTCCACTAAAACCAAGCAGGTCTGCTCAGAGAAAAGGCTAACTAACGCCAGGGCTGGGGTGGGGAAAGTATAAATTTCCCTTTAATTTCAAAAGAAAAGTAATCCAGTAAGTAAATACAATGAACTACACTCCTAAAAATGGTCAAGGTGGTAGATTTTACGTTAAGTGCACTTTACCACAGCGCAACAATGTGAACCCCACAGTAAAAGCACTCCTCTTGTCCCGCAAAGTATGAGAAACACAAAATATATCAACTAATGAGTGAGAAAACCAGTAGTGCCCGATGTAGCTTCCTTGCCATGTTCCTCAATATGTTTATTTTTAAAATGTAGCACTGAGGCCTTGATAAATATGACATTTACACCCAACACTTACAAACAACATGTAGAGTCCGAACCTGAATTTAAGCACAACTGACTGAATACTTACTCTGTGGGCAGGACTCTGAATAAGACCCAATCTTTGTCTTTTGCAAGCTGAAAATCCAATTGCTTTTATAAAATATAGAACACTGAATTCATGATGATGTAGACAATGTAGTTTGGCCAAGAGAAAACAAACTATGTGAAGATGTCAATCTGACTACAGCACCATAAAATGGAAAAGTGGTTTAGACTTTTTAGTGCCCTGGCCTTAAAATGCTTCATTAAGAATTCAACCTCACTTCTCAATAGTTTAAATCAAATCAGATGACACGATCATCTACATGAGATGCTAGTAGGACAATGAGCCCATTCAGTATAAGCTACTTTTTAGTGAGGTCATCTCAGAACAAGGTAAAAAGGAGCTGTGTTCTGGATTCTTCTAACACTTAAAAAAAAAAAACAGACTTTTCTCAAGTTACATCAACTACCTAGCTTTCTTAGGAAAAAGTATAGAATTGTTCCTAAATACACTCTTAAAGTACAAATAACAAGATTTAAACCATTTCTTACTTGATTAAAATTGTCTTTTATTTTTTGCTATCTCTTTACCCCAAGTTGAGGACACAGAATATGGATGTTCAAAGATTATTAATTACATTGAAGAGGAAAGCAAAAACACTTGAAAAATTGGGGCCACTTTTTAAAACCTCTTTAAATTTTCTGGTAGAAGTGGTAAAAGAAACTACCAAATTTGGAATATGTTATATAGAATTGTATCATATTTCAAATTCTCTCAAGGACCAAAAAAATTTAAGTAGATGAAAATGTACCAAACTTGTTAGATGGTTAGATGGCTACTCAATAAAATATTTAAAAAGTCATCATAATGGAACCTCCTTGGGTGTTTAAAAGCCTACTACATTTAAAGTTGAAACCGAAGCACATCAAAAAACAATTCAGCATTCTTTAAAGTTCTTACCACAATCATTTCTGAAGGCTCTAATACAAGACAATCACATCCTCTTTTTCCTCCAAACTGCTTACCAAAACTACAAAAACAGAAAAACAATTTCTTTAGCAAAGGTTATCAATGAAATATATCAATATAGGAAAGAAACACACAGCCTAAAAAACCTAGATGTTAACTAAGAAATTCTGGTCCTATCATTTTTATTAATAAAATTTTCTTAAAGATAAAACAGATATAACTGATCTCAATACAGTTGTGTGTGAAAATTCTTTAAAAATGTCTGCCTTCATCTAGTCTATAAAACTGATTATAAAAAACCCCTGCTAACTGCAATTGTTGAACATCTACCAGTAAGAGTTAAATAAAAGTGAAAACACATCCAATATAGACTAAAGACACAACTACAGAATATTTTATAAAAGTAAATTATTACAGTATTTTTGGAGCAGTATTAGACAACAGCTATAAACAACTTTAAAAATACTCACATTTGAATAGATAAAGAAATGTAGTAATAGAGGTGATTCATTTAAAAACAGTGTTGGAGTGACTAACTAGCTCTTTGGGAAAAAACTAAAACTGAATTAGTACTAAGAGAAATGGTATTTTTATATTCTCTATCTGGGAGAAAGATTTCTAAGCAAATAAAAAAAAGAAAGCATAAATAAAGAAGAAACAGACTCACATTTCCATTTAAAAAATTAAACTAAAGTTTTATAAAGGCAGGAGGGACATGCCAATCAAGATGGAGGCGTAAACATTGTGCCCTCCTCACACAACCACAACAAACATTACAACTAGACTACAAAACAAGTATCATCCAGAATCGTCAGAAAATCAAGCTGTGTGGAAGCCCAGCAACCAATGAATTACAGAAGTCACATTCATCCCAGGTAAGAGGGGTGGAGGCGAAGGGACACTGAACAGGCAGTCCCACACCCACGTGTGGTAGATAAAAATTGGTAGGGATACCTCGGAGTGAAGGATCCTAGCCCCATACCAAGACTATCCAACCCAGGGTTCCAGTGCCAGGAAGACAAGTCCCCATAACTTCTGACTGTAAAAACCAGTGTGGGTAGGGGTGGTGGAAGAAGCTGCAGGTTCTCAGGAGTCTCCTCTTAGAGGGTCTGTAATGGACTGAGGACTTAACACAGACTCACTCCGTCTGGGATCCAGCCCTGGGGCAGCAGCTGGAAGGGCACCAGTGGCATATTGGGAGAAAATGAAGTGTCTGGCATCAGGGCCAGTGCTGGGGACAACTCCTCCTAGATAGAACTCCAGGGGCCAGATAGCAGGCACTGTCCCATTTCTGAGGCTTCCCCACAATGCCAAAGAGCAGTGACACCATATTGGAGACTCCAGCAACCTGGTTCACACGGGTTGCACCACTCTGGCAACTATCTAAGGCTCTATCCCCACCCAACTTACCAGTGTGCTTTTCTACAATACGCCATGTTACTAAGACAGGGAGTCAAAGCAGCTCTACCTAACATACAGAAACAAACACAGGGAGGCTGCCAAAATGAGGAGACAAAGAAACATAGCCAAAATGAAAGAACAGAACAAAATTCCAGAAAAAGAGCTAAACAAAATGGAGATAAGCAATCTATCAGATACAGAGTTCAAAACACTGGGTATTAGGATGCTCAAGGAACTCAACGGGTACACCAAAAGCATAAAAAAGACCCAGGTAGAAATGAAAGTTACATTACGTGCAATAAAGAAAACTACAGAAAACCAATAGTGGAGTGGATAAAGCTGAGAATCAAATCAACAATTTGGAACATAGGGAAGAAAAAAAATTCAATCAGAACAGCAATAAGAAAAAAAGAATTCAACAAAACAAGGGTAGGCTAAGGAATCTATGGGACAACTTCAAACATATAAACATCCGAATCATAGGGCTGTCAGAAGCAGAAGAGGAAGAGCAAGAAACTGAAAACTTATTTGAAAAAAATAATGAACACTTCCCTAGTTT
Source organism: Carollia perspicillata (assembly GCA_004027735.1). Classification (NCBI taxonomy): domain Eukaryota; kingdom Metazoa; phylum Chordata; class Mammalia; order Chiroptera; family Phyllostomidae; genus Carollia; species Carollia perspicillata. The sequence goes on from PVKM010000658.1 coordinate 73,735, forward strand.
GGTGAAGGAAATAGACATACAAGTCCAAGAAGCACAGAGCACCAAAAAAGAGGGACCCAAAGAAGACCATGCCAAGACACATAATTAAAATGCCAAAGATTAAAGATAAAGAGAGAATATTAAAAGCAGCAAGAGAAAAGCAGAGTTACCTACAAGGAGTTCCCATAAGACTGTCAGTTTATTTTCAAAAGAAACTTTGCAGGCAAGAAGGGGTGGCAAGAAGTATTCAAAGTGATGAAAAGCAAGGACCAACAAGGCTAGACTGCTCTATCCAGCAAAGCTCTCGTTTAGAATTGAAGGGTGGATGAAGTGCTTCCCAGACAAGGTGAAGCTAAAGGAGTTCACCACCACCAAGCCACTATTAACATGAAATGTTAAAGAGACTTATTTAAGAAAAAGATAAAAAGTATAAACATTAGCCCTGCCTGGTGTAGCTCAGTGGATTGAGCGCAGACTTGCGAACCAAACAACCACGGTTCGATTCCCAGTCAGGGCACATGCCTGAGTTGCAGGCCAGTTCCCAGCAGGGGACGCATGAGAGGCAACCATACATTGATATTTCTTTCCCTCTCTCCTTCCCTTCCCCTCTAAAGATAAATAAATAAAATCATTATAATATATATAAACATTAAAATGGCAGTAAATTCACAACTATCAACAATTGATTCTAAAAAACAAACTAAGCAAACAAGCAGAACAGAAACAGAATCACAGAAATGGAGATCATATGGAGGGTTGTCAGCTGTGAGGGGAAAAGGGGAGAACGGGGGAAGAGGTGCAGGGATTCAGAAGTACAAATTGGCAGGAACAGAACAGATGGGGAAATGTTAAGAAGAGCATAGGAAATGGACTAGCTGAAGAATTTACATGCACCACCCATCGACATGAACTAAGGCAGGGGATTGCTGGAGGGAATGGAGGTACTGGGTGGAGGGGGACAAAATGGGGAGAAATTGGGACAACTGTAATAGCATAATCAATAAAATATATATTTTAAATGGTGGGGGAATAAAAAAATACTTTTTAATTATGTTAAACAAAAGATTAACATACTTAATATGTGGAGTGCATTTAAAAAGTATAAAGATTATCTAAAATATTACATAAATAAAAATTAATATAATAAATAATTTATGCAAAAATAACCAAATGAGAAAAAACCTCCATTGATAAATAATGCAAACAAAATACAAAATACCAAAAAGTAAACAAAGAAATATAGAAATCATTTATAAAAATTTATAATTTTATTAATGGACTGGAAACAGGGCTTGAATGAAAGAAGTGACAGCATGTCCATTTCCCACAAAGTATAAGGTTACCTACAAAGATTACTTTATGACAAGACTGTAATCAAAATCCAAATGCAATTTTGAATATAACAAAAAAATCACTTGTTTTCTTAAGCAGTAGGATTGTATGTTTTGTTGGTATTTCCCCAACTTTTACATCGTCTAATTATTAGATGTATTTATGTATTAGATTCTAATACATAAAACAAAAACAGATTTATAAAACTTTGCTTTTATGGACGATGAAATAAGACGTATTAGATTTACTCTCCAAAATGGAAACACAAAATATATAAAACAACAATTTCAAGACGCTGGAAAACAGGTAGGACAGTGCTGTGCTCCCCGAGAGAATAAAAATCAAAAACCAAAACAAAACCTTAAGATGACCACTATACTATCCAATTTTACTACTTTCTGGCAGTCTCTAGACCACAATGCAAAGCAAAAGCCTAACAGAGTCTGACAATCTCAATGAACTGAAGAGACAGGTAGTTTTGGGGTATGGGTGATGGGAAAAAGATCATTAAAATTTAGGGTAGAGAACAGAAAAAAAGGGAGCATGGGGGGGGGGAGAGAGAGAGACAAAGAACAAGAATGTGCATGAGTGTGCACATGTGAGCACACATATGTTCTGTGGTGAAATTCATAAAGGCCTCCTTGAGTCTTTGGATGAACACTACAAATACGTGAGAAGAGAACAACCCACTAACAACTAGAATGCAAAGACAACACAAAACATGGAGCACTGAGCAGGGTCCTCAGAAATGTATGTTCTTAGAAACTTATAAATTAGTCGTACACTAAAAAAATGCTGGACTTGCACAAATATAAAATTTAAGACTCAAAATGATCAAATGGATTTCAATGAGCTAAACTGAATGTCAGAAGAAAGCCCAATACTACCCTAAAGAAATACAGCAAAAGCCGGAACCCAGCAAAGTGAAGCTGTGATGACCAACATCCAGTGAAACAAAACAAAAAGGTGTATCATGAAACGGGAAAACATGATCCATAACCAAGAGAAAAACCAATCAATATACACAGACTTAGAACTTTTAGCAATGAGGAAACCAATAGACAAGAACATTAAAACAGCTATTACTGAGTATGTTCCACATGTTGAAAAAAGTAGAGAAAAACATGAACACAATAAAGAGAAACACAGAAACTGAAAAAGACTGAGTGGAACATTCTATTACATCATCCATGCATACACATAAAGTCTGGTCATCCCATTTTGTTGTACTGTTAAAACTGGTGTGTAGTTTCTCAGAGTATCAACTTGATGTACTGAATATAAAGTTTCCTCTCAATTTTTCATCTGCTGATTTTAGCATCCATTTTTGACCAGTGCCTACATCTAATGTGTTATTAGGCCCATTGAAATAGAAATTTTACAGTTCTATCATTTCTACTGAGTTGATCAGATGAAGTACTGATATAAAGAAACATACTCCCTCATCAACTTTTTGAGTTCTTGCAATAATAGTTTAAACAAGAAAGGCAAAATGAATGAGTCAACTATAGATGACATAATTGTATAAAGTAAATCCTACGAATTCTATTTTTTACAAAGCTACTAGAAATAAGTGAATTTAGCAAGATTAAAGGATACAAGTTCAGTATCTAAAAATCAATAATTTTATTGTATATTTGCAACAAATTATCTGAAAAATCTTTTAATATCACTTAAAATAAAAACAAATATTTGAGATAAATTTATCAAAATCTATACAAGACTCCTACAAAACTACAAACTGCAGAGAGAAACACTGCAGGAAAAAAAAAAAACAAAACAAACAACTCTGCAGAGAGAAATTAAAGATGACAGAAATAAAATGATGTCTCTTCTTTATGGTTTGTTCTACACATTCAATGCAATCAGAAAGTTGCCTAAGGGAAATGATATAATTATTCCAAAATTCACATGAAAATGTAAAGATCCTAAAATAGGTAAAGCAATTTTGGAAAACAAGGACAAAGTTGAAACATTTATATTATCAGATTTCAAGACATAATGTAAAGCTAGAACACTCAAGATGGTATGGAATCGGATCAACTTCTGCAATGAAATGAGATAGAACAAATCAGGCCCACACGTATACGTTCAACTGATGTTTGACCAAGTGTCAAGGGAATTCAATGGGGGAAAAGATAGTGTTTTCTACAAATGGTGATGAAACCAGCAGACATCACAACAGAAAAAAAATGAAAAACCTTACTATAACATCATAAACAAAAAATCATAAATGGATGATATAAATAAAAAATGAAAATTATAAAATCCTCACAGCAATAAAATTTTTATACATGCCCTAGATGATGATTAGGAAGTTTCCTTTGGAATATCTAGTAGGTTCAAAAGATCTTTGTAATGAACAAGTTTTAAATTTTGTCACTTTTTTGTGTTTACTGAAAAGGTTATGTGGCTACTGTCCATTTTTACTAGCAGAGCTACATTGTATTAATTGATTTACAGATGTTAAACTTCCTTGCATTTCTAGAATAACAACTTGTTCATACTGTCCAATACTTTTAATACATTACTAGATTTGTTTTGCTGTTATTTTGTTACTCTTTCTACATGTATGTTCACAAGAGATAATTTATACGTTTCATTTTTTGTGATATCTTTGGCATTGGTATCAAAGTAATAGTGTCCTCAGAAAATAAGCTAAAAGTGTTCCCACTCCCCTTACTTTCCAAAATAGTTTGTGCAAGGTATGTGATAATGCTTCCTCAAATATCTGGAAACACTTAGCAATAAAGCCATCTGGGCCTCGGCTTTTCTTTGTGGAAATATACTTACTAATAAGCAGAGTTTTTTCACTGTAAAAGTATTTTCCTTATGAGTTTCTCACAACATTTTCTACTCTCCAACTTACTTTACTGTAAGAATACAGTATATAATCATGTAACATACAAATATGTGTTAACTGTTTTCTCAGTAAGGCTTCCAGTCAAAAAAGAAGGCTATTAGTAGGTAAGTTATTGAGGAGCCAAAGGTTATACTGGGCTTTTCAACTTCACGGGGGGTCATTACCACACCCCACGTTGTCCAAGGGTCCCCTGCACTTTTTTTTTTTCACTTAACAAATATTTTAGACCTTCTCTGTGCTTATCCTCTGTCCCCACTGCTCTCTAGTCTCTCACCCTGCTCCATGTTTTTCTTACTTTCTGACTGCTCCCTGAACACACATTGTATGTGTACTGTCTACTTGCTCACTGCCAGTGATGGTTGACCTCCTGTGTAACTTGACTGGGCCTCAGGATGCCGAGATATTTGGCCAAACATTCTGGGTATGTCTATGAGAGTGTTTTTGTTTGTTTGTCTTAAAGTATATTTTATTGATTCTGCTATTACAGTTGTCCCATTTTTTCTTCCCTTCTGTTCCCCTCTACCCTCCCTCCCACCAGCATTCCCCACCTGCTTAGTTCATATCCATGGCTTGTACATATAAGTTGTCTGGCTTCTCCATTTCCTACACTACTCTCCACCTCCCCCGTCTATTTCGTACCTACCATTTATGCTTCTTATTCCCTGTACCTTTCCTCCATCCTCCCCTCTCCACCTCTGCACTGATAACCCTTCATGTGATCTCCATCTCTGTGATTCTGTTCCAGTTGTTTGCCTACTTTTTGTTTTTTTTTAGGTTCAGTTGTTGACAGCTGTGAGCTTGTTGTCACTTTACTGCTCATAGTTTTGATCTTCTTCTTTTTCTTAGATAAGTCCCTTTAACATTTCATAGAATAAGAGCTCGGTGATGATGAACTCCTTTAACCTAGACTTATCTGGGAAGCACTTTATCTGCCCTTCCATTCTAAATGATAGCTTTGCTGGACAGAGTGGTCTTGGATGTAGGTCCTTATTTTTCACCATTTTGAATACTGCTTTCCAGCCCCTTCTTGCCTGCAAAGTTTCTTTAAGAAATCAGCTAGAAGTCTTATGGGAACTCCCATGTAGGTAACTAACTTCTTTTCTCTTCCTGCTTTTAAGATTCTCTTTAACCTTTGGTATTTTAATTATGACGTGTCTTGGAGTGGGCCTCTTTGCATCCATCTTGTTTGGGACTCTTTGCGCTTCTTGGACTTGCATGTCTATTTCCTTCACCAAATTAGGGAAGTTTTCTTTCATTATTTTTTCAATTACATTTCCAATTTCTTGCTCTTTCTCTTCTCCTTCTGGTACCCCTATGGTGTGAATGTTGGACCCCTTGAAGTTGTCCCAGAGATTGCTTATACTATCCTCAATTTTTTGGATTCTTGTTTCTTCTTTGTTTTTTGGCTTCCTTACATTCCATATCATTGATTTGATTCTAAGCTTCATCCACTCTACTGCTGTTTCCCTGTAAACTGTTATTTCAACTAGTGTTTATCTGACTGGATCTTTTTTATGCTTCTGAAGTCCTAAGTTCCTTGACCATCCTTATAACCAGTATTTTGAACTCTGCATCTCAGAGATTGCTTATCTCCATTTTGTTTACTTCTTTTTCTGGAGTTTGGGCCTGTTCTCTCATTTGATCCATGTTTCTCTGTCTCCTCATTTTGGCAGCCTCCCTGTGTTTGTTTCTGCGTATTAGCTAGAGCTGCTTTGACTCCGTGTGTGGCTGGTGTGGCCTATCGTAGCAGGAGTCCTCTAGGATCCAGTGGCACAGTCTGAGTGAGTGTGTGAGGAAGGCGAGTTAGGAAGGGGAGTGTGCCCTGCGATGGAAGGTGGGTTACTCTAGTGCCCTGAGCGGCTAGGATAGGCTCTGGACACCTGCAACCCTGAAATGGTATAAAAGGGTTGAAAAACAATCATCTCACTTGTTTTCATTCATCTTTCTAAGTGTATAGCTCACATATACCTCAATGTTTAATATTCAAAGTGCTTATTTAGACGTTTGATGATGTTTTTGTGACCAGAAATATGCCAGAGGCACTGAACTCTTGTTAATATCAATTAGCCTGTGGTAAAACTGGTTGTGTTATAAGTTATTTCACTTAAAGTCCCAGTTTCCAAAAACTTATCTATGATGTTAAGTGAGTACTTACTACATTCTACTTTTAAAAAACAACTTCTGGCTTGCTACTAGGCTTTGGCAGACTGCATGCCCAATCATACATGGGGCATCAGGTGATTCTGTAGCCAGAAATTTCCTATCAGGAACTGTGCAGCCAACCATTAAGGTTGGGCATGAGCAATAGCTACCAATCTATATTCAAATAAATATGGTATATAAGAGAATGAGTTTACCCAGGTCCATAGTAAGTTGCATGAGCAGGTGGCTCAGACTCCAAGATCAACACCTGTCGCGCTGTCTCTTCTATCTCAATCTGTGCCTAAGCCCACCTGGGGAGCTGCACTGAGGAAGAAAAACCTGAGCATGTTTTACAGATGAGTGTGCACAACATGCTGGTCCCACCTGAAAGTGGACAGCCCCACTCAGAGGTAACCCTGAAGGAAGGTGGTAAAGGAAAATTGTCCTAGAGAATAGAACTTCAAGCAGTACATTTCATGGTCCATTTTTTCTGAATTGAGAGATAGTCGAAATTACCAACCTAAATAGGTCCATGGGCAGTTACTGATAGTTTGGACGAGTGGTTATGGACTTGGAAGGAACAGGATTAGAGGACTGATAACAAAGAAGTCTGGGAGGAGGTATGTAAAAGGATCTCTTTCAGAATGGGCATAGACTTTGAAGATGTCTGCATCCCATGTGAATGCCCAAAGGGTACCCACTGTAGAGGAGGCTTGTAATAATCAGGTAGACAAAATAACATGCTCTTTGGATATCAAACTCTTTTCCCAGCCACCCCAAATGCTTATTCAATGGGCCCATGAATGACGTGGCCACAGAGGCAGAGATGGAGAATACACAGCCTCGATGCTAACACTACTGCTGGTACCTAATCTGCCAACAGCAGAGACCAACACTGAGCTTCTAATATGGCACCATTCCTTAAGTAACCAAAAACTACTGTTTTATTTAAATCAGTCAAAAATGTTTTATTTTACTAGTCAAGAAGTACAGATTTCATTTAATCAAAGGCCAATGATTGAGTGTTTCAGGCCTCAAGACACAACTTTAAAGATGGGATCAAAACTAAGATGTCCCATACCATCTATATAGTAGACTGCATCTTGATACTTAATTTTAATAGTTATTCAACTAAATCAATTTAGCTGCAGTCAGAAGTCTTACCTTTTTAAAAGACCAAAAGTCTCTTTGCAACATCAGAAAAAAGTCACTAAAAATTACAGTTTTATGTCATCAAACTGCAATCTGAGGCCCCACAATACGAAGCACTGCTGACAGAGCGAATTCACCAATACAACTGACCATCTTTCTAAGCACCCTTCTCTTCTTTTACCTAATAATCACGGTGGTGATGATTAACAATTGCGTATTAATAGGCACTATTCTAAGGGCTTTATTAAATATTAATTCATTGATTCCTCACAACTAGCCTATCAAATAGGTTCTATTATTGCCTCATTTTCCAGCTGAGAAAACGGAGACACAGAGGGAGCGAGCACACAACGGGCGCAGGCGGTCTGGCTGCAGAGTGTCACCTTCTCGAGACTGCTGTTGAGAGCTCTGAGTAGCAGCCTGCCAAACCCTCATAGAGCCCTTTAGGCAGGTACTATTACTATCCTCATTTCGTAGTCAAGAAACTAAAATTCATCCAAAGTAAGATAACTAATAACTAATAATAATAGGATTACTACATCTAGTTTGACTTTCTCTAAAAACCAGTTTCTTAACTATTAAGACACGGTACGTCTCTCTATGATCATTAATATCAACAAATCCAGAAACCATCAAATAAATCAAATCAACCTTCACATAAAACTAAAGATCAAATAGGGTTAAGATATTATGCCATGGTGTAAACTTAAAAGATTACACCCTCAGAAAGTATGAAATATCAATTGATTCCTGCCAAATATTTCCAATTACCAACAAGCAAAGATATTTATAAGATGAGAGAAAATACACAATCTACATAAAACAGGTTAACATAAGAGATAAACATTGCGTTGGCCAAAAAGTTTGTTGGTTTTTTTCCCAAAAGATGGCTCTAACCATGCTTAGTTGTCTTTAACGCTATTTGAAACAATTTTGTGAGATTGTGCTGTGACAGCTATCATATGAGTGTGCATTTTTAAAAAAACCTACAAAAACTGGTGAATTTTTGTGTAGCCACTTTAATACTGAAGATGGAAGAAAACACAACATTTTTGGCATATTATGTTTTATTATTTCAAGAAAGATAAAAATGCAACTGGAACACGCAAAAAAAAAAAGACTGGTGCAGGGTAAGGAGAAGGTGCCGTGACTGATTAAACGTGTCGAAAATGGTTTGTGAAGTTTTATCTGGAGATTTCTCATTGGGTGATGTTCCCAGTCAGGTACACCCACTGAAGTTCATAGTGATCAAACTGATACATTACCTGAGAACAACCAACGTTCTACTACATGGGAGATGGCCAACATATTCGAAATACCCAAATTAATAAGATTATTGGTGAAAATGGAAAATGTATCTTTTACTTTACAGTAAAACCTAAATGGACTTGCTGGTCAACCCAGCAGATGCCATGTTAACTCTGCCTGCCACGTGCACTCAGCAGCAAATATGAACGTACCTGCAGGGAGGCAAGACCATGGAGTCTTTCATAAGCACAGATCCAGAGAGCAGGATGTACCAACATCTGGCAATAGTTTCTGAACTGTTTAAATAAATAAGTAAATGAGTAAATAAATACACACACTTACATGTATATGAAGCCAACAGAAAATACATAACATGAAATATACTCTGATACTGAAAATCACTCAAAATTAAGTAACACAGGCCATGTCCACACAGGAAAAACTATAATCATTACCTTATGACAGACTTCAAAAGTATATGTTGTGTGGTGACTGATGGGGGGGGGGTAAAGAGACTAAATGGTAACGGAAAAAATACAATAAAAATTAAATCAAAGTCTTAAAAAAAGCTATGTTTATTAGCTTTACCTTATTAATTATATCATTAAATTCACATTCTTTATTTATATGTACTAGACCATCACATCTGATGAAGATTACCTTAAAAATTGTACTACATCTGCACAGTAGAAATTCTATTTCTGATAACTTTCATGTATCCTGAAGACAGTATTATTTGAAATTCACAAATTTGTCAATGTTATATCTTCACTTCCAACTAAATTTGGATAATAATGATCTACTTATTGTTTTCAACATTATTCTGAAAAACATAAAAATATGCCTACCCAAGTCTCTCATTTTATATGTTTGAAGGATAAAATAAAAGAATATCAGATGACTTAAGTCCATCAACATTTTAGTTCAGTTAAATCTCCAGTGAAAACCCAGAATCTTGTTAGATGTTAGTTTATAATCTAAACTAATTTCTTTCTATCAAATACCTTTATTTACCATACCTAAGGCTTCAATCAATTTTAATATAAAGATTCTAATATCTATAAAACAAATCTTCCCTCTGAGATGAAGAACTGTACGAGGTCATCCAGAAAAAGTCCAACCACTGTTAATATAATGAGAATGGTTTGAAAGACTTTGATGTAACCTGGCAGCCAAGGAGAGTGGACTGGGATGTGCACGTGTGAACAATGATGACTTCACTGTACTAGTCAGTGGGGGCGGTAGCTGCTACTGAGTGAGCGTATGTACTGTGTGGCCATTGCATTCAAAATGACTGAGCAAGTAGAGCAATAAATCGGCATCGAATTTTGTGCTAAGCTTGAACATTCCTCCATAGAAACTATTCGGATGATTTAGGAGGACACAGCTATGAACAACTGGTGGCTGGCAGCTTCATCACAAGTGCCCCTGCTCATGCATCACATGTTGTGTAGAGTTTTTTGGCAAAACATCAAATCACCCAGGTGACTCAGCCCCTCTACCACCCAGATATGGTGCCCTGCGACTTCTGGCTTTTCCCAAAACTAAAATCACCTTTGAAAGAGAAGAGATTTCAGTCCACTGATGAGATCCAGAAAAATACAACAGGGCAGCTGATTGGGAGAACTGTGTGAGGTCCCAAGGTGCCTACTTTGAAGGGGACTGAGGCATCACCGTCCTATGTACAATGTTTCTTCTATCTTGTATCTTCTTCAATAAATGTCTCTATTTTTCATATTACATGGCTGGATAATTTCTGGCCAGACCTTGTATATCTATCTATCTTGCTGTCTACTTGACAAGTCATCTTACATATCTAATAGAAAACTCAAACTCAAAATATTCAAAATCTAATTCACTATCATTTTCTTCAAGCTTGGATCTTTTCTAGTATTCTATGTCCTCAATGAATATAGTACCATCCTCCATCTGGAAACCCAGGCCTCCACTTCATTCCACACAGCTTTCTGGGTCAATCCTAACTGCTTATCATGAGAAGGAAAAACCAGCGTGAACTTTCCAGTGGGTACTTTAAAGTTCGTTATATCCCTTCTACTCTTCACCAAGGGGAAGATGTAAATGGCTGCAAAATTCCTGCTTAAGGTTCTTCATTTAGAAATTCCAACTCTGGCTCAGTGGATTGAGTGCCAGCCTACAAACTGAAAGGTCGCCTGTTCAATGTCAGGGCACATGCCTAGGCTGTGGGCCAAGCCACCATTTGTGGGCAAACAAGAGGCAACCAATCAATGTTTCGCTTCCTCTTTCTCCCTCCCTTCTCCTCTCTCTGAAAATAAATAAAATAGTTTTAAAAAATAAAAACTTCTTTTTCTTTAACAAATAAAAATTCTACATCCTTATTCTTTTGAAATATGAGTTTTACAAATTCAAGAAGGAAAAAAATCAACACAGGAAAAATGTGTCCAAAAATAAGAGAGAAGAAAGTTATGAATGGATGCCATGACAAGCATCCAAATTCTATCTCACTTGGCTGAAGCAGTCACAGTTATCAGTAAATTCCACTACAAACGCAGGAAAAATCCTGAAGTTCACGCCTACCACCAAGAGAACCAAGCCAGCTTATGAATCAGAAGCTGTTCGGATCTGGCAAAGAATTCACTCTCAGAGCATGGCCGGACAATGCAGCTGGTAGGTGAACAAAGGAAAGTGAAACTCTTCAAGGAGGGGCGCTATTTTCTCCTTTGTTTTTGTAAGCAAATCAATCCAAAAATAATGCAGCCCAGAGAAGGAAGGTACACTTAATCTTGTCAGATTTTATTCCTTCAAAGGCTTCATATGGCTCCTAAAATAAAGGCCAAAGACTCTTAGGCCTGGACCTACCACTCCAAGCTCCTCTCGCTGTTGGTCCCCTTCTTTGCTCATGGCGCCTGCACAGTTTACACATTGTTTTTCAGTTTCCATATTTTTTATTTTATTTTTCTATTACAATTTGCATTCAACACTTATATATTAGTTTCAGGTGTACAGCACAGGGAATAGGCATTCATCTAAGTTACAAAGGGATCCCTCCAATAATTCAAGCACCCACCTGACAACACAGATGGTTACTGCAACACAGTTAACTATATTCCCTATGCTTTACCTTACATCCCCGTGACTATTTTGTAAGTACCGATTCTGAACACACTGGTTTTACAAGAATTGTGCACACATCAACACAATCCAGTTTTGGAACACTTCTACCATCACAGAGATCTCTTATGCCATTTTTGCAGTCAATCTCTGCCCCCATGTAACCAACTAGCTGCTTTGTCTCTATAGATAAAACTTCTATTACCTGGACAGTTAATATAAATGGAATCTTATAACATGGGGTGTTTCTGTCTTGCTGTTTCTTGTTAACACAATGTTTCTGAAGTTTCCTTGTAGTCGTATAGGTAAGTTCTTTATTCCTTTTTACTCCTACATAGGATTCTACCCATACGAGCACACTGAACTTTATTTATCCACTCACTGGACATCTTCATTGTTTCCAGTTTTGGGCCAGGACAAACAGTGCTACTAAGAGCACATGTGTGCAGTCTCTGCATGCACATTTGTTTTCACTTCTCTTGGGTGAGTATGCAAAAGTGGAATTACTGGCTCTCATGGTAAAAAGTACTTAACTTTTTAAGAAACCACCAATCTCCTAAAGCGGCTGTGTCAGTCTTCGTCCTCACTACCAATGTATGAGGGTTCTAGGTGTCGCCGACAAGTCCTCACCAACACTCATTCCTGCCCGCATTTTTGATGGCAGGCGTTCTGATGGGTACGAAGTGCCATCTCCTTAGTTACTGTATATGGTGTAAGGGTCCAAATCAACTTTCTGCATGTAAAAACTCAGCACCATTTGTTGGGGGGAAAAAAAACTGTTTTCTCCACTGAAATGCTTTAGCACCTTCATCAAAAATAAACTGTTCGTTGCTGGTTCCTTTTTAATCCTCAATCGTGTTATAGTCACATTGTGCACAGGTGTTAGTTACAAGCCCTTTGTAAAAAAACAAACCTGTTCACAAATACAAAGGTTTGTTTCTGGGCTCTCAGTTCTGTTCCAATGATCTGTGAAGCTATACTTTTCCTGGGCAGCACTTCACAGTGTGTAACTATTCTAACTCGCTCTCTCCTCCACTACAAGATACTCAATAAGGGCAAACACGTGGTCTTCCCCCCATTCTGTGCCAGGATAAGCATAGCATATAGTGGATGAACATGTATTAATAAATGAATGAATCAACAAATGAGTAAGTGTAGCTATTAAAACTCATATGAATCGTTTAAACAGCTCAGAAGTAATAAATACAATGTGCAGGCAATGAAACATGAAAGTCAGTACCATTCCTACATACCAGTTGAATCTTTATATAATAAAAAAGGTCACCGTTGCCAAACCTTTTAGGAAAAAGAGAATATCTTCATAACCTTGAGGAAGGGATAGGTTTTGTTTTTTAACTAGGCATGGAAAGCACTAATGACAAAGGCAAAAACTGAGAAAGTTAGGAATTTCTTTTCTTTAAAACATGCCATTATAGTGAGAAAAAGAAAGCCACATTATGGGAGAAAATATATGCAATGTAAGTATCCAAAAAAGGATTTGTATACAGAAGTCAGAAAGAATTTCTACAAACACAGAAGTAAGACATACAACTCAATTTTAAGAAATGGTCCCAGTTGAATTGGGATTGCATGAAAAAGCTATCCAAATAGCCTATAAAAATATGAAAATCATTCCTCATCATCAGTAAACAGGGAAATGTGAGCTAAAATCACAATGAGATAACAAAATGAGATGTGCATGCTAGATCCTAATGTTAGAATCTCCTACATTTGAGCATGTGCAGTTCCAATAGTTCTATTCCTAAGCGACCGACAGGAATGAGTAAAATAAGGGCACAAAAAGACATGAACAAAAATGTTCAAAGAAACGATTTACAATAGTAAAAAACAGAAAACAACCTAAATATCTATTAATGGGATAAACGAAATGTTATTTTCACAGAATTGTATTCTGTAAAGCAGTAAAAAAGAATGAATGCAAACACAGGGAAGAATTTCAGACATTCGCGATGTTAGAAAAGAAAAAAAATGACCAAAGACTTTTACCCAGATGACATTTAAAAACAGATAAAACTCATCTAGTGTGATAGAAGTCAGAAATGGATTTGCTCTTCAAGAAAAGCAACTAGAGCCTTCTAAAGAGCTGACATGTTTCTCTGTGTTAACATGGGTAGGAGTTACCCAGGTGTATATATTGACCTGTGTCACACTGTACACATTTTGCACGCTACGCCTGATATATTTCACAGTTTGTGAATCTATTTCAATCAGCTCTACAGAAATTATTCAAGAACTGAATGAATTTCAATTCTTTTGAGTAGGCCAAAAAGTTCTTTTGCTTTTTTCTGTAAGATGGCTCTAGCAGCACTTGGCCATCTTTAACTTCATTTGAAACAATTTTGTTAGATTGTATTGCGACAGCTGTTATATCAGCATGCATTTTTAAAAAACTTATCAAATTTTTGTGCAGTCATTTTAATATTGAGAAGGAAGAAAACATGCAAGATTTTCAGCATATCATGCTTTATTATTTCAAGAAAGGTAAAAACACAATTGAAACTCAAAAAAGATTTGTATAGTGTATAAAGAAGGTGCTGTGACTGATCAAACTTGTCAAAAGTGGTCTGTGAACTCTCATGCTAGAGATTTCACGCTGGACGATACTCCACGGTCGGGTAGACCAGTTGAAGTTGACAGTGGTCAAATCAAAACACTGAAAACCATCAATATTATACCTCAGTGGGAAATAGCTGACATAGTCAGAACATTCAAGTCAATAAAGCTATTAGTGAAATGAAAAATGTGTCTTTTATTTTACAGAAAAAACCATATAGACTTTTTGGCCAGTCCAATAAAAGTCTAAATTTAAACAGTAAAGCAATTAATTTAAACTAATTCTGAAAATACTCACCAAAAAAGAATTTGATTGCCACTGTATCTCTCATAGCGTGCTCTTGCAGACATTAATCTAAAATGTTTCAAAAAGTAAAAATTTTCAAGATTTTTATCTTAAATTGTTTAAAAAATTCTGTTATAATCACCTCAACAGAAAATTATCAGATTATACTATCCTACTCAATTTTTCAGTAAACTAGAGTTTAGAAATACATACATTAAATATAATATTTTCACAAAAAGATATCAAATGGCAACAAGTATAATACTCTCTATGTACATTCTATAACCTGTCAATTCACACTAACTAATGTTCTTTTTATTATGAGAAAATGTGCACTTTTCTGCTTCGCACTGAATGCTTATGTGAAGAACAGTTACTGGCAGGGGCAAATATATACATGTACACAAACTGTTGAATAAATATATAAATCTGTTTGCATTTAAAAATACTCAGCATTACTAAATCCTCTAACTTTCAGTCTTTTTTATTTGACACACACTAACACCTGAATGATGTTATACAGAAAACAAAAAATAATAAACCCAAATAATTAATTAGCAATCTGGTCCATAATGCAAAACCTAAAGAATAACCAGAAAATGGGATGGATAAACTGGTCAAAAAAGGAAAAAACATTTTAAATAAAATGTTATGCAAAGTTACAACAGTTAGCACTTTATAACACTTGAAAGTGTTCTTGCTAACAGTGTAATCACAGTGGCATGCAAGAGGAGGAGAAAACACTCCTTTTACAACAACAGGAAAATGAAGTTCAGAAAATTTACGGATCTTGTCCACAAGATCAAGAACCCTGCTCCTTCCACTTTGATACACTACATCATACCACGTGCGTCGTAAGCATATGATGTAGTAACATCAGCAGGAACCACAAAACGAAGAGTTTTGTTTCCATTGGCTAGCACACACTGAGGGTGGTGCTCTGCTTTACGTAGTTACAGCTGAGCCTCCAACAGCACAGGTTTCAACTGAGCAGGTCCACATATATGTGGATTTTTTTCAGTAAGTACTGTGAATGCATTTCTCTTCCTTATGATTTTCTTAATATGTGTTAATAGACTGCTTATATCATTGGTAAGGCTTCTGATCAACAGTAGGCTATTAGCAGTTATGATTTGGGGCAGTCAAAAGTTATAAGGGATTCCCACAGTTATGAAAAATTGGGATGGGAAACACAAATTCCTTATGCTTATCCAACAAAAAGCCCCTCAAGATTTGGACTCTGCAACTATCTCCCTAAACCCATTTGAGTAACTCCACAGTACAAGCTTTTAAACACACTTACCTGAGCTGATGTTCCCTGAGGTTTGATAATATTTCCATTCCATGAAGATAAGAATAAATAGTGTTTAAGTCCTGAAAAACAGAAAATATTTTAGATTATTTCAAATATCCTTTTAAAAATAGGACAACCCACAATTCTAACTTTAAGCAAACGATCCCTTATGACAGAGATGTGATATGGAAAAGTCATACAATCTCTGAATTAGAAGAGATCTAAAAAGGCAGAGAATTTGACACCCCCCTCAGCACGGTTGACAGCCTGCACTCAGACGACGCCAGAAATGGAAAACTCACTGTTTCTTATGGAAGTCTAATTCATTCTAGACAGATGTAACCCTTCCTCTTCAGTGACCTCCAAGTATCTGAAAAGTTATCATAAAATCTTTTGGATCTTATTTTTCCCCCCTTCTAGATGACAGTCTCCAGACCTTTAAGCATCCTGGCTGACTTCCTCTGGAGATGACCCAGTTTGTCAATATTCCTTTTAAAATACGACTTTGTAAAAAATCTTTTTCTAAAGAATCTCAAAGTGATATTCATGTACCACGAGACAATCCTATTGTTCACCCTGAAAGAGGGAGAGAACCCCTCCTCAGCCCTCGTTCAGACAACCAGGCATTAAAAACCCCAGGATGACACAGTGGCATGGCAGAAGGAGAACGCAGGAGCGTCCCCGTGGCTGACAGAAGGTGGTAGTTTGTTGCTGATGCTATATAGAATGTCGGTGCACTGTGACTATAATCGGTTTAAGCTTTCTACATAAAATGTACCTCCTTATTCTTTTATAAGGAATAATGCCTTAATACCAGCACAGCCTAAACACTGCTCTCTTGCTTTGATATGCCAGCTAGACAAGAGGATTATCAGATGACATGGAGAAAAGACAAGACACCTAAGACAACTTGTTTCCATTAGGTTAATAAAACAACATGGAACAACTAAGAAAAACAGCAATAAACTTTGATTCCAAAAATTACAACTGCTAATTAACCAGGATGGATACAATGACCACACATCTCCCTCTTAAATCCTTACTAAAATGAGAGTGAAAAAGTTTTTAGGTAGTTAGAAAAATGAACAGATTCAAAAAGGAAACCACAGAAAATAAGGAAGGTCTCTAAAATTCTGAAAGACAGCAGACAGGGTAGCTGACATGGGAAACCGTGTCTCCCAAGATGGCTGCGAGAATGACGCTCCTTATTCCATAAGGTGTTCTGCAATGAGACTTCGCCACCAGCCCGGCCTCAAAAGCTGGAGTCTACGTGCCCTCCCCATAGATCTAGGTAGTTCTGTGATTTGCTCACACCAAAAGAATGTGGCCAAAGTGAGGCTGTGTAACTTTTAAGACTCAAGTGCCCTGAGACCACCAATGTTGGGAGGAAGCTCATGCTGGCCTCACTGACAGAGAAGGGCCACAGGCAAGCACCAAGGCACCAGATGGGTAAATGAGACCCTATTTCTTAGAGGAATCCAGCTACCAGCTAAACGGAACCAAGAGGATGATCCCAGTCAAGGTTCTATGGGGCAAAAGAATCAACCTTCTGGTCAAAATGTTCTCAATTGGGGTAATAAATAAAGTCCTGGCAAAAGTCTGACTCATAGTGAGCAGCTCACTGAGCCTGCGAACCCATCAAAAAGTCTCTTTCCACTTCGCCCAAGTTTATAATTAGAACGTATATCAACCCCCACAAGTCAGAGAAACCCCCACATTGGGTCATGACCTATGTAGCAAAAGCTGTCATAGTGGAAAAAGCCAAGTGAAAACCTCTGAAATTTCCCCAACCCCCAGAACAAGACACTAAATAAACGACAATATTGTTTCCAGAGGGGCAAAGGAGAGCAGACTTGTGCCACCAATAAAGACTTCAATTATGCAGGGGTGCTGCAGAAAGCAGACGGACCCTAAAAGTGACTGCAGACTGCCACAGACTTACCCAAATGTTAGCCCTGGTCACAACTGCAGTCCCAAATGTTAATACTGCTGCTGGAACCGAGGAGTTATGCTTCAGATATTTTTATTGTAGATTTTATTTACTTACTTTTCAAGGAAGGAAGGAGAGAGGAAGGGAGAGAAACATCCATGTGGGAGAGATACATCAATTGGTTGTCTCCTGCATGCCCCCAACTGGGGAACCTGGCCCACAACCGAGGCACGTGCCCTGACCGGAATGAACCACTGACTTGTTGATTTGAAGGCCAGTGTTCGATCCACTGAGCCACACCAGCCAGGGCACGCTTCAGATATTGATTTGGTGAATGTGTATTTTTCTATTCCAATTATGAAAGAGGATCAGAAACAGTATGCATGTGGGACAACATTAACTTACAATATTAAGTTACAATTTTACCTTAGGGCTATTTTAACAATCTTATTCTGTCAAAATATAATATGAAGACATTTAGACCTCCTGAACGATTACATAGATGATCTCCTGCTGAATGGACAGAATGAACAAGAGAATGAGCAAAAGGTGGCTGGTACCCAAAAACCACGGAAGCACATTCAGAAAGTGGAAGATAAACTCTATGTGGACTCAAAGACCTGCTACTTTAATGTTTTGAAGGGTAAAGTGGCTGGGGGCATTTCAGGACATCCCTCCAAAGTAAAAGACAAACAGTTGGAACTTTATCTTTAGGTCAAGATGTAATAAGAGGAACTGAACTTACCCTCCACCTAAAACAACCTCAAATCAAAATAAAAACATGAAACACTTTTTAAGAAATAAAACTTCACTGTCATGACCAGTGTAGCTCAGTTGGTTGGGCATCATGCCAAAAAGCAAAAGGCTGCCAATATAATTCCAGGTCAGGGCACATGTCTGGGTTGCAGGCACGGTTCCCAGCTGGGGTGCATGTAAAAGGCAACTGATCAATGTTTCTCTCACTCTCTCCCCCTCCCTTATCCTCTCTCTAAAAACAAATAAATAAACCTTTAAGAAAATGAAAGAAAAAGAAACAAGAGCCCAGGAAACAAAAGACAGTGACATCAGAGACAGGGGAACAAATGAGGTAATTTACACGATTATCACACCTTACTGGTGGTACCCCTGCCAAGTGGTTTGTTGAGGAGAGGAGCTAGTAGTCTGGGGAGGAGAAGGTAGCTAGAGTTTGCAGAGAAGAGTGCTACACAGAGAGTAAGTATGTTCTGGAAGCCTACAGAGTCTCCTTTGAGTCTTCAGTTGAGTACTGATCATCCCATGTATGTGAAGAAATAGAATCTGAAGTCAGGGAAAAAACCATCGGAATCGATTAGAGCAGTGGTCCCCAACCAGGACTGATTTTGCCCCCTGAGTGACAGAGCAATGTCTGTCACATGTTGGGGGAGAGAGGTGCTAAAAGCATCAAGTGACTAAAGCCAGAGATGCTACTGAACACCCTACGATGTGAAGGACAAAGCCCTAAAGGATTATGTGGGCCAAAATGTCTAGTCTGTCTACAGTTGAAGTGTAAACACCCTGGACCGGAGGGAACAATACCCCAAACTCACACAAGCACAGGAAGAGCTCCTGTTCCCATTAGTCAAAGGGGACAATCTCCCGGTTCTCAATACATCCAGGAGAGCACTCAGATTTGAGGCACAATTAACCCTAGACTAAATGCTACCCTGGTGTTACGTGACATAGCTCAAAGGACCAAATGATATCCAAATTACTTCACTGAATCCAGAACAAAGCTGAAAAATATTTACAGGAAATACAAAAATATTCAGTACATAAAAAGGTAAAATCCATAATCTTTCGTATTCAATCAAAACATACCAAGCAAGCAAAGAATCAGGGGGAAATGACTTATAATGAGAAGAAAAATCAATCAAAACCAACTTGGTAATAACACAAATAATAAAACTAGTAGAAAAAGACATTTAAAAACCTTATTAAAAATATATTCCATATGTTCATAAGGAACATTATTCCACAGGCTCTGAAAGATACAGATTGAATACAGAATAAACAATAAAAAGTCCCAGAGATGAAAACGATAATATCTGAGAAGTAAAATACACTGGGGATGGATGAAAAGCACATCAGACCTTGCAGAATAAAAGATCAATAATCCTTAAGACACAAGAACAGCAATGAAAACAACACAGAGCCCTAGCCTGGGGTGGCTCAGTTGATTAGAGCATCGTCCCATGCACCAAAAGGTTGAAGGTTCAATTCCTGGTCAGGGCACAAACCTAGGTTGCAGGTTCAATCCTCAGTTGGGGTGCATATGGGAGGCAACCATTCAATGTTTCTCTCTCACATCAATGTTCCTCTCTCCCTCTCTCTTTCCCCCAGCTTTCTTCTCTCTCTAAAATAAACATATTTTTTAAAAAACAGAGATAAAAGATAAAAAAAATATGAACAGAGCACCAGTGAGCTATTTGACAACTTCAAGCAACCTAAAAGTCACTACGGCCCTAACTGGTGTGGCTCAGTGGGTTGAGTGTCATCCTTCCTGCAAAACACATTGGTCGCAGGTTCAATTCCCAGTCAGGGCATGTGCCTGGGTTGCTGGCTGGTGCCTGAGAGGTGTGCGTGCAAGAGGCAACTGACTGATGTTTCTCTCACACATCAATACTTCTCTCTCTCTCTTTCTCCCTCCCTTCCTCTCTAAGAACAAATAAAATCTATAAAATATTAGTAATTTAAAAAGTCATTATTAAAAAAAGTCACTATGGGGGAGAGAACAACAAAATACTATTGGGAGAATGGTGGAAAACCTTCCATATTTGATGAAAACTATGAATTTACATATCCAAAAGCTCAACAAGCACAAGAAATATGAAGAAAACACTACAAAAGCACACCATAATCGACCAAATTGCTTTAAAAATGGCAAAACTGTAATGGCAATTAGAGAAAGAAGACAAATTACATAGTAAGACAAAGGTTAGAATTACAGTAAACTTCTATTCAGAAACAATGCAATCCAGACAAGTCTGTAGTAATAGCTTTAAAGTCACAAAAGAAAGAAAAAAAACTATAAACTTAGAATTCTATTCCCAGTCAAAATATCTCTCAAAAAAAAAGGGAAAAAGTAACAAGAGGCAAAGTCTTTTTCATATACAAAGGCTGAGTAAATTAATCAGCAGCAGACCTGCTCTGTAAGTGTGTGTGTGTGTGTGTGTGTGTGTTAAAAGTCCTTCAGAAAGGGGGAAAACAATATCGGACGGAAATCTGGACCTTATATACAAAGGAATGAAGAGAACTGAAAATGGTACTTACATGGGTAAATATAAACCTTTTGCCTAATTATTTAAAAGATAATTGCTTAGAACAACAAAGACAACTTATTGTATGTTCTGTAATATAGTGCAACATATGCACACAACACATGCATCTGACATGCACATACAACACATGCGCCACACAACAGAGGCCAAGGGTAAAACTGGGAGAACACTGCTGTACGGTCACTGTACTTCATGTGAAGTAGTGTATCATCTGAAGACAGAGTCTGATGCTTAAAATGTATACAATAAACCTTAATAAATCTCACAGTCTGTAGATTCTTTGGATTTCCTACACATACAACATCTCTTCTGAGTAAATATGGTATATATAATTTCTTCCCTCCGAGTCTGTGTATGTTTCCCCCTCTGTTCTTGCCTTACTGCGTGAGCTAGGACTTCCAAAACAATGGCTGGAGGAGGTGTGAGCACACACAACAAACACAGCCACTGGGGCCTAACCCTGTGAGCTAAGAGTCATCACCTCATGGCCAGACACAAAATGACTATTCTATACAAATGTACTCGTTATTTCTGACCTCGAGACAATTTATTTTAGTGGCAAATAAGTTCTGAAAACTGTAACACGTATAGGTTATGTTACGGCAAACAGAACTCCCATAACCTGCCCTGCCAAACGAGGCTGGGCTAGTGTCAAGGAAGCACAGAATTTTCAGATTCATTACTGAATTTGTGTCATATTGTTCACTCTGTCCTCACGTCAGAGGACATCTTTGGTACATCATTGATGATGGTATGATTAGCTGACAAAGAATTAGGAATTCACTTTCCAACTTTAAAGTCTAAGTGAGAATATAATTCTCAAATTTTAAAATTGTTCTGTAATTCTTCAGTTCTGTCTAAAAGGAGCCTGGCAAAGGTTATCAACTTTGGGTTCGAAAAGCCCTTTGCCAAATATCTGAAGTCTGTCCCATTGTTTGCCTTCAATCACCTTACTTCAGAGAACAACCTGGCCACATGAACGAACAAAATTCTCCAACAGCATCTACAAACGGTAACTGCATGGACTCGAACAGATGTATTAGCATTACTCCTTTCAGGGTTGGCAAACTTTTCCTACGAAGGGTCGGGTAGTACATATTAGTATATATTATTTGAGGCCATATAGTTTTTGCAACACCTATTTAACCTTGCCTCTCTCTATAGCATGAAAACAACCATAGACGCAAAGGTAAATGAATAGATATGACTGCATTCCAATAAAATATACACAAAATAGCTAGTAGGCTAATCTGGCCTCCAGACTACACTCTGCCAACTCCTAACGCAATACGATAGGAAATGTCCTGTAAGAAAGTCAAGCCATGAATGAATACCTCAGCCTGGGTTGTGTTGGAAGCTGAAAACACCAGATTTTCATTTTTTCCAACTTTCCATAACACTAGGGCTTAGGCAAATGATCAAGTGCCAGCAGACACACCTATTCCAGTCTGTGAATGTAGTGATTCTGAGAAGCAACGCTGCACAGAACCCACTCTGGCAGCGGCAGCGGCAGCAAGGCCTGTCTGCCTATGCAGCACGTGGTACGGGTGCCGGCAGTGCCAGCTGTGGCGCCACTACGTTCAGTACTGGCAGCAGTAACAGCATTATCAAATCTGTCATCAAGGCTGCCTAGCCCAAGCCTGCTTCCCTAGTACTCCCACCACTTCTGTAGGGATCCAGTATCCTTTCCATACTTTAAAAAAATGGCCAGAATAGGGTGCTGCTACATCTGATTAACAACCCAGAAAGACCCTTAGACTAGGCCCCATCACCATCACCTGGGAACTCAGTAAAAACACACTTTCTCAGACCATATTCCAGACCTAGCGAATTGGAACCAATGAGAGGAGGATCCAGCAGTCTGTGGTTTAACAAACCCGACAGGTGGCTCTGACGCATAGTGGCGTTCGAGAACCACTGGTTTATAGGCAGGATCTATATCACTCTGGGTTATTTGACTGACAACCTGTTCATGAGGAAGGGAACAAGCAAAGATGTCTAGTGAACCCTGGTCTTTCCGGGGCACCTTGCTTGCAGATCATAAAATGCTAAGCATGGACAAAAGGACAAAAAGAACTTCCCAGAACAAAGGATGGTTGTAGCAGTGAACTGATTAATTCTTTCACATGATGTGGGTGGTTATGGCATTTTGTTTACATGGGACAGCAAGCAGTTGTTGACTGTGTGATGCTGGGTTTAGAAAGGGGTTCTTGTAGTTCCTGTACCAACTATTTCTGAGACAGGCTGAAGATGCTGTATCATCTATTAGGCTCTCGGTGTGTCCAAGACCAATAAAAACTACCACAGAAAGCCAAACGAACACAAAACTCCTGAGAGAGAGACACACTGAAGTCTTACAGACATTTCTTGGTAGTAAAAACTTTAAACGGAACTTCCGGCCAAGATGGAGGTGTAGATGGAAGCATTGTGCCTCCTCGCACAACTGAAATTAAAGACAACAAATATTTACGAACAATAACACAACCAAAACAGAAAATTGAACTGAGGAAGTCCGACAACCATTCAACCAGACCGGTAAGAGGGGCGGAGTTGGCAGTTGGCGGAGAGGGAACACGGCAGGAAAAGGAAGGGGCCGCTAGACCAGGAGCGCAGACGGAGCCGGCACCCTGTTAACAGACCCCAGACGTGGGGAGGAAACAGGCAGGGCAGTTGGCCATTGGCGGTGACACATCGAGCGCAGATAAACTAGTCAAGAACTGGCAGTGAGACGGACTGTGCAGCCCAGGGCCCCAGTGATAGGAAATAAAGCCTAAAAACACCAATTGAAAAGGTGCTGGAAGAGACTCCCAGCCTCACACAAGAGGTCACAGGGGAGACCAGCAAGGTCCTGGAGCATGCATAGGCCTGCCCACCTGGGAACCAGCGTCGGGGGGGCCCAGTTTGCTTGTGGGAGGCAGAAGAGGGGACGCTAACTCGAGAGAGTGCAAACAGGCGCTATTGTTCCCTCTCTGACCCTGCCCCCACAGACAGCGTCACAACTTGGCGACTAGGCTGCCCCGCCCTGGTGAACACCTACAGCTCCGCCCCTCATACGTAACAGGTGCCACTTGACCAAAAATGACTCAAACAGAAGAAAAGCTCAGAGTCCCAGAGCCAATACTTTTAAGCAAGCAAGAGATAGCCAACCTATCAGATGCACAGTTCAAAGCACTGGTGGTCGGGATGCTCACAGAATTGGTGGACTTTGGTCGCAAATTAGATGAACAAATGAAGGCGATGCTAGGTGAAATGATGGAAAATGCACAGGGAACCAGTAGTGATGGGAAGAAAACTGGGACTCAAATCAATGGAGTGGACCAGAAGGAAGAAAGAAACAACCAAGCAGAAAAGAATGAAGAAACAAGAATTCAGAAAAATGAGAAGAGGCTGAGGAACCTCCAGGACACCTTTAAATGTTCCAACATCTGAATTATAGGAGTACCAGAAGGGGAAGAGGAAGAGCAACAAGTGGACAACTTATTTCAACAAATAGTAAAGGAGAACTTCCCCAATCTGGCAAAGAAAATAGACTTCCAGGAAGTCCAGGAAGCTCAGAGAGTCCCAAAGAAG
>PVKM010000659.1:0-98329 GCA_004027735.1 Carollia perspicillata
GGGTGTTTCTTGTGGGTTTCCATGAGCCAATGAATGAGTGGCCTATTGGAATTGCTGGATCATTTGAGGATTTAAAGAAGAGAAAGAGGAATTCTCTTTTACCTCCCCACCCCCACGCCTTAGGAACAAATGATGAGGAAACGAGAATACACTTGGGAGGGTCCTAGAGAAACGGCCTGTGGTCACAACAACGTCCCCCATTCCACATACTCTCCTTACAAGTGACCGTGATGGACTTCTTAAAGGGAAGTGGGGTCTATGTGCCCTCACCTTGAGTGTGGGTAGACTGGAGGCCATGGCAGTGGCAACATTGTGTGGATTTTGAGAGTATACTTAAAAATCCATGTGGCTCTGCTTGGGAGCAGGGATACTCACCTATGAGCCAGCTCTGAGCAGACTGGCTGTGGGGAGGAAATAAAGTCTACCTGGCCATGAAAAAACAGAAAGAAAGGAAAGACAAAAAAATAAGAATCGCATATTAAATCATACCCATCTATAAAGAGCCCATAGTTAGTGTGGAGGAGGCCAAGGTAAGCTTGGGTAGAGTTATCTTGGACACCAGAGGAACAGAGACTGGCTGCTGAGTCCTGCAGGAGAGTGGGCCCAGCCCAGCACTCACCTCCTTTCCTGCATTGAGCTGCCAGGACCTGGGAGGAAGAAGCTGATGGGACTTGCATAGGGCCCAACCTAGAAGAGGAACGGCTACATGATCTGCTCAGGCAATGGCCCCTGAACGTCCCCAGTGAGACCCTGGAACTCTGTTCCAGCAAGTCCCAGGTGAAGTGAGGCTTGGAAGTCACAAAGGCCCGATGGATGTGGAGCCTACAGCAGGGAACAGAGGGTCCTTAGTGGTGACCTGTGTAAACCAAAGGCTGATTACAGAGGGAGTGGCGGATGTTCCGGTAGATTGAGAACCATGTAGGACCGTCCATTGACACAATGTTCCCCAGAACATGTGGGCAAGGGAACAGTCCTGGAGAACATGAATTAGCAAGGCCACCAGAGGATTCAGAACATGCCATCTCCAAATACGCCACTTTGGGACAGCTGTTATTTTGAGGTGAAGACAGTTGAGAAATACCAGATGCAGGAGGGCTTTCTGACCTCCTCCTTTCTACCTAAGAGCAGGGCATACATTTCCGGTGAAAAGGTGTCCCCTCCTCCACTGTACCTGGAAGAGGAGAACATTCTTATACCTGGAAATGGGAGTGGACATACAGATGACTCTGTACAAATAAACCTACGGAAATGACCTTTGCCTTCCATTAATTACCCTCACATATTTCCTAGTCACATTTCCCACAATGTACTGCCCCTGTCAAACCCCCTTTTCTTCATTTTGTCATCTGCACAATTTATCATTTTTATTAAAATGTTATAGAAGCTCTATGGCCCATTCCCTTACTTAGGTCTCCATGACTTATATAAGAAGGCCTCTGCGCACACATTCAAATATCGGCATCAAATGAAACCCATGTGCTTGACTCCTGCAGATCTGTCTCCCGTTATTTTAAATCTCAGGTCCAGTCACAGAACCTAAGAAAGCAGAGGTGAAGTCTTCCCTCCCTGATAACGCAAAAATGATGGAAAGTACGTCTCCATCGCCTTTGGGGGATGTGGGGACCAAATATAGAAATGGGGTTACAGAGGAACAAATAGATGCATTTTATGTGCCCCTGAGTTTGGGGCCTGAGATCTGTACTAACTATCACAAGTTGGCTCCCCAAATACCACCAATAGACTCTGTGGATAAGACAAAGTGGAGCTGATTCCTTAACGCCTGGGAGGGAACACCATCCCACCTTGGCAGCATCTCAGAGCGGCAAAGGGGAAGGTCAGAGCTGATTTTCCTTAAGGAAAATCTGCTGTGCCGTTACCTAGCACTGCATTGTCCCAACTAGTTTCTCTTGCACTGCAGTTACCAGAGTGTGGGCCCCCAGTGTAAGGCCGTCTTCCTGCAAAGTGTACAGCTTCTTACCAACACAGATGCTGCAAGACCTGGCATCCCTCCAGATGAAGTGGCAGCAAGCAGCAAGTATCCGTGGCCTTTTCTCACCAGCCTCTTCTGTGGAGAGGAAGGCACCTGCCACATGTCCTGAAGCACGCTTTGCTTAGACTTCAGGGCTGACTGTCTTAATCATTCATTTGAAAATCACAGTATGCCTCCTTTGGTCAGAGGAATTGTGGGTGTATAGCAGGAATATCAGGGTCCCCAAAATGGGGAAAATACCCACTAACCTGGTTGGGGGAAGTGGAACAGGGCCATTGAGAGATACTTTGCATGGCTAAAGAACTTGTCCAGTATTTCTCAGTAATACTAATAGCTGTGCCTGGAGCCAGGGAGGTGGGCCTACATTACTCTAGCTGGGAGGCGGTCCCCTGGCTGCTGTGCCTGCCAGTGGCTTAGAGGAGGTTCCTGTGTCATGGGGCCATGCCTGCCTGGACTAACAATGGCAGCCAAAAAAGGCAGGAGATATGGGGAAGAGGAGATGTAACCCAGTGTGGGAAGTGCAAGAAATGGGGTTATGGAGGAAGATCCGCTCCAGAATTTAAACCCAAATGCAGGGCAGCCATGCTGTCTTGGCCACACAGTTTGAAAAGGTGCAGAAGGACCCCCGCTAGCTTGCCATGAGGAAGTACTGCGGGGTTTCGGGTTAAGAGCAGGAGCCTACTGAGCACGGATGACTGGAAAATGCTGGAATGCAGATGGGGATCTGCCCAGCTAAACTACGGACGTGTGTTTCTTTTCCTGAGAGACAGTACCTCTGACTAGCCTGATTTGGCAAGGGAAGGCAGGACTGTATGATTATGGGTGTTTTTTGTTTGTTTGTTTCTAAAGGGAATGTATTTAGCAGCAGAATTCTGCCATTATTCTAAACCTGTACAATTTTTGAATAGATAGTTCCTTTCCTTTTCGTTAGACTCTGGCATTGGGAGTCATGCTTTTCCAGTGGCGGTCAATAGAACTCAGAGGAACAGAGCCCAAAGTAGCTCTGTTTTAGGTGGATTCATTTTGAGATGAACTTGGTGAGCTTTTTTAGTTCTGTTTAGGATAAAGTCAGGGGGATTGTTTTGTTCCAAGCCATTAACAAGAGAAAACAGAGCAAAACAACCAGAGTAGAAGGTTACACAAAAAGTTGGTGTTTGATTCTGACATCAAACTGCTCCCTGGGCATTCAAGAAATTATGCAAAGATTTTCCAACTCTGACTTCACTGGAAAAGAAAATTTTAGATGTGTTTTACAGTACTGGGTGAAATGAGGTGAGACTCCTTTAGGAAAAACGATTACTGTAGAGTTAAAATGTCATTGCCTTTCCTGACTCCTATAATTAACGTCTGTAGCCTCCTTCAGGGGAAGATGATGAGTTTTAGTGTTTTACCAAATCTGGAGGACCATGACCTTAGCCTGTGATTACTGCTGCCTGCTTGGCCTGTGGGCCCGAGCCACCAGTCACTTCTCCCCGTGGAGCACACCTTTTTTTCCTAGATCTAGGGCAGTATATCCAGGACGGGTGACCCAGTCCTTGACCTCCCAGCAGGATAGGTGGAGAAATAAAAGAGGCGAAATTACAGCTGGTTGTTGTGGTGGAAGAAAAATGCAGGAAGGGGAAGAGAAATCGGAGAGGGGCAGAGGGCTTGTGGAGAGTAGTACTGGGTAGTCTCAGGAGCCACAGCTTGTCCCCCACATCACTTGGCTCAAAACGTGATAGTGGACACGTTTCTGGGTGGGAACAGAAGTGCTATGTGCAGTGAAATTCTGCCATACATGCAAGTGGGGTCTGAGAACTTCAACTGTCCAAATGCTAGGTCAATAGGAAACTTTCATCCTGAGTTGTCACATAAAGCACAGAAACAGAGTGAAACTTACACAGAACTATACAAGAAACTCAAAGTCTCAGATGATTGAGGGGTCTCTTCCCAAGGCCCCCATACCTGACCCAGGCCCTCCTTCGTGCCCCCATTCCCCAGGAAGAGAACTTTGAGAGCAGGGCTACCAGAGGATGGGAACCACTGCAGTGCAGCCAAATCCCCTCCAAGTTGGCATTGCTGTTGGGTGCATGTTAGGGGGAGTGTACTGTATGGGGAGTGGGGGGAAGCTAAACAGAATTCTCTTCCTGTTGTCCCCTCCTCTCCTCTCCCAGGACCCACTTAATGCCTTTGAGCCTTCTGGTCATGGGACTACACTTGTTTTCCTGGTTGAAACACCATGTTCCTCCATTCAGCCTCTGGGCTCATGTTGGTTTTATGTATTTATTCATGAATCATTTGTTCACCAAATGAACGCTTATTCTGTGCCAGGCAGGTGCTGGGAACTAGAGATACAAGCACTCTCTGCCTCTTTAACGAGAGCCCTGTAACCTCTGGGGATGGGCCACCTTCGAGTGTGCACATTCAAGTAGGTATCAAGCACTTACTATGTGCCAAATGATGTTCTGAACATTTGATATGTGATAACTCAATTAATTGTCCCAACAGTCCTTTGAAACAAATATTAGCCCTCCCACTTGATGCCAGAGGAACTGAAGTCCAGAGAAAGTAACTTCTAAGTGGAGGCACCAGGATTCAGATCAGACACTTTGGCTCTGGATCCTAAGCTCTTAACCACTATGCCCAAACTATAGTGTCTTGCAACACACCCCAGGGCAAGACAGGGCTGCTTGGGGACAACTGTAACAGAATGGGGCAGAAAGTTGAGGGAATAGGACTTCCCCCTGAAGTTCTTTGAAACTGCTTGAGAATGTTGATACGGAGCAACTTACAGGGTGGACAGCGAGGGCCAGAGACCCCAGGGGGAGTCTCAGGAACCACAGCAAGCATCCAGCCTGTTCTAGAGTTATAGAGGCTCCAGGGCACCTCCTGGAGCAGGGGCGATTGTACCTGTCGCAAACACACAGTGACATCTCAGGGGCCTCTGAATTGAGCGCTTCAGTAGCAGAGGTAGAGGAGAAGGGTAATACCTGGCAGGAAGGGCAAGGCTGCACACCCCTTGTGGCTGGGTGACGGCAAGGGCTGGGCTCACCAGCTCAAGCAAAACCCACCTGGGCACCCTAGAGACACCTGAGGGGTTCCTCTGAAGAGATCCAAGACCCCCGGGCTGGGAAGTTTAGAAAGCAAGAGGTTCAATGTTTCTAACTGTTTGTTTCCCCCCCAAGCCTGGTGAGACCTATAGAAATAGTTTATGTCTAGAATTTCAGGCCCCACCCTGTGGAATTATTCTGCTCACTGCAGAGACCTGGGCACAGG
Organism: Carollia perspicillata; assembly: GCA_004027735.1. Classification (NCBI taxonomy): domain Eukaryota; kingdom Metazoa; phylum Chordata; class Mammalia; order Chiroptera; family Phyllostomidae; genus Carollia; species Carollia perspicillata. The sequence goes on from PVKM010000659.1 coordinate 5,246, forward strand.
TGCTTATACAAAGCTGAGTGTCACCAACAATGGCCAGCTGAAAGTCTTGACGTGAACGTAAAAACGGTAGAGCGGAAGCAGCCTCACTTCTTCACCCTAAGTCCTTGCTGCATAAGAAAACAGACCTAGACACACTGCATGACTTTGGGATCTTGTATTAGGGTGTCTGGGGGCAAGTCAGGACCCCTCATGTGTTCTGTGTTCTTTGTGTGCTATTATACGTCATCAGACTTTAAACATGGGGGGCATTATTCCGTATCTTTCTCTGTAGCTGCCTCGGCATCTAACACATAGCTGGTATATAATAGGCCCTCAAGGAACATGTGCTGAAGGAGCACGACTGGTGGTTGTTCTGGAAGAAGTGCAGCTGGAGTGACAGGTGCCTGGGGCTGCTTGCCCGCGGCCCAGGCTCGCGCCCGTGCATGGCCTGTGTGTGTGGCAGGTGGGCACAGAGCAGGGGCCAATCCACGGGCTTTGTCTGGCTGCTCTTCCAGCCACTGAAACGATCTTACTTCCTAAAAAGTTGTGGTTTAGCAGTTCACTCTGTACTTCCAGGAACACTTTTCATAAAGGAAGATGGCTTTAGTCTCTGAGATGGGCTGGACTTACAGTCATTTACGATGTAGAGTCTTCATATTTCAATTTTCAGTGCTCCCTTCAAGTCCTTCTTTTCCAAAACTGGCCTGGCAATTAAGCAGTTGGATTTCTCCCTCCATCTGGCTGCTGCACCGCTTGTCTCTGCAACCTGAAAGAAACTCAGCTCAACTACTGATCCGGGCTGGGCTCCCGCTGTGGGAGCCCGATTTATTTATGGCGCAGAGGTGTTTTTCCTTCTGTCCCTGTTTAGCGGTCTGTTTGCGGCCAGCAAGTATGTTTTGTGATGTGGGGGTTTTAGATTTTTTGTCCAGTAGCAGTCAGTACTGGGAGGAGGAGGAGTTTGTGAAGACACCCTAGGCACCAGCCTGCTCGCGCGCCCCGAGATGCGTGCAAACCCCTCGCTGGTAGTGGAGGGGGTGGCAATCCCCCACCCTTCTGAGTTCTGACGTGTGCTTTTGTACCTGAGCTGGTCCTGTGGGACATTCACCTGGCCAGGCCACTGTCCTCATTGGCACAATGAGAGAGGAGCTGCTCTCCTGACCCTCGCAGCTGGGTGGGCATGTGAGAGCACCTGGGGAGCCCTGGTAGAGGAGGCTGCCCCGCCCCGTCCCAGGACTCTGACTTAATTAGTCAGGGGCTGGGCCTGTGCACCAGCATTTCTGAGTCCCAGTGGGATCCCTAAGGTGAGCCTCACCTGAGATCTGGGGAATGAGATTAAATAGGCAGGACTGAGGAAGGCAATGCCTCTTCTTGCTGATAGCATCGAAACTTCTCCAAAGGTTCTGAGTAGGACGGAAGGTCGGGTAAGGTCAATTCTACCCTGGAGAGTCCCTGACTCAGGGAATAATGCTGGTTTGAGCCCAGGAAATTTACTGGGGTGGTGGGGGAGGCTTTCTCCATACAACTACTAACAGGCTGTCAGCCAGCTGCTTCTTAAAAAGAAGTTGGAATCGAGTAATTTTAATAAATGACCTTGTGTCTATGGGAGATTAAAAAAAGAAAAGACGGCTGTATTTTAAGACATTGACAGTAATAAGTGACAGTTAAGCACAGAAAGTCGAATAAAAATTAGTGGCTCTGACTTCAGTCTCCTTTTCTTACTTGCAGTGCAACTTTCTAAGAAATTGCTCCACGTGTTTGTCAGACAGCCTCACATCAGGCCCCTCAATTTGCTCTGAAAATCAGCCAGTGAGAGCCTGGAGACACGGTAGGCTAGGTTGTACCCTCTTAGACCAGGAAAGAGGGGCCCACCCAGGCTCTGAGCTTTAGAGGATCCAGCCCTGGCCCAAGCCCCATCAAACTCCTGCCTGTGGGCCAAGAATCCACAGGGTCAAGAACATGTGCTCGCTCAGAGCTAATGAGTCCTTGCCTCCTGGGCCAGGCACCAGGTTCCCAGGACCCAGTACTTCCTACATGCTGTGGCGTGAATATTTGCATCCCTCGAATTCATATGTTGAAACCCTAATCCCCAATGTGATAGCGTTAGGAGGTGGGGCCTTTGGGAGGTAATTAGTTGTGAGCTCTCACGAGAAGAGACATGAGGGATGTGTCTCCCTTGTGTGAGGATGCAGCAAGAGGTTGGCCATCTGTACAACAGGAGGAAAACCCTCACCAAACACTGAATAGGCTTACACCTTGATCTTGGACAGAAGTGTGAGAAATAAATGTTTGCTGTTTGAGCCACTCAGACCATACTATTCTATTGTAGCTGCCCAAGCTCACTCCTGGGCCCTGAGTGGCCCTCTTCCCCAGGCCCACAGCTCTGTGGTACTTGTGTCCATGGGCCGGGGGGGTGGCAGCAGGCAGCTGTTTGCAGGGATGTGGACATGTAGGTTGGGGCATCCATGTGTGTGGGAGGTGGAGCCGAAGGCAGGACAAGGATGCAGGTGCCCCAGGCTGGTCTTTGCTGTCCTACCACATTCGGGCATAACACTGAGGTCCTAAATTTCCTTGTAAGTCATTATGAAGATGTATTTGTTAAAATAGGAGGATAAAACACACTTTGCTTGGTGGCTTATTAGCTTGATTTATATAACTTCTAGAGAGTCAGACCTATGAGGTATGGACCTTCCTTTGCACTCCTGAGGTTCAGAGTGTAATGCGTAGATATACACAGCGCTGCATGTACAAAATACACGACCAGCCACCTTCCCAGGCCAAGGGCCTTTCTGCCTTTTTATTGCATACTATGAATAGAGATCATTTCTATTTGTCGATTGTTTCTCTTCATCCCTATCAGGTTTTTCAGTGCTTGACTTGGAAATGCCTCATGTTCTTACTGTCCTATCCTTAAGGCAATCACTTTATGAGCGGTATGCTGATGATAAAACTCCCACGGCACTCCTCTGAACAGTCAGAGAAATACTAACAAGTAAATGATTTCTTCTTTAGTGGAAAAAACAATGCTAAAAGCACCTGCATCCTAGCTCACAGCCAGTCACTCTCCCTCTGGGCCCCGGGAGGCAAGCGTTTCACAGTGCTTCCAGAAAGCTGTTTGGTCCCTGTCTTCCCCACGAGGTCCACAGCTCCTGGTTTTTTTAAAAAAAGATTTTATTTATTTATTTTTACAGCGAAGGGAAGGGAGGAAGAAAGAGAGAGAGAAACTTCCATGTGCAAGTGAGAGCTCCTCAAAGCAGAGATTACACCTTCTTCCTCTTTAGATCCACAGCACCCAGCCCCTGCTCAGCACATAATGGATATCACATTGTGCTATAATGAAAATATATATATGTGGTCCCCTGGTTCCTGGCACACTGCTTCTAAAACCCTTGGAATTTCTCCAGTCATAGGAGCATCTGTTATCTGCTAATGAGCTGCCTCAAGGTGAGATAGAAGGTTGGGTAGTTTTAGGATGAGGACCTCTGGCCAGGAAAAGCAACCACATGACTCAAGGGTTGGACGTTTCAGCCCCACTCCCCAACATCTGCGGAGAAGAGAGGGGTGGGGGATGAATTCGATGATTAAATTGATCACTCAGGTAATGCAGTCTTGATGGAATCTCTGGAGCAGTGAGGCAAGGGAAGCTTCTGTGTCGGTGAACACCTCGCTGCGCTGGGAGGGCGGTGCTCCAGGGACGGCATGGAAGCTCTGCGCCTGCCCACCACTGATTCCTTGCTATGCATCTCTTCCTTTGGCTGTTCTTGAATTATATCCTTAATAACAGACCAGAAGTTGTAGGTAAAGTGCTTTCCTGAGTTTTCTGAGTCACTCTAGCAAACTATCAAATCTGAAAGGGGATAATGCGAACCCCTGCATTTATAGCCAACTTGGATGGAAGTGCAGGCAGCCCCGGGACCCTGGTGTTGCAACTGGCACCTGAAATGAGTGGCAGTCTTGTGGGATTGAGCTCTTAACTTGGGGCTGTGCTAACTCTGGGTACTCCACTGTCAGAACAGAATTGGATACTGAACACTTAATTGGTGACAGAGAAATGGAAAAGTGGTTGGTGGCGGAATACCACATTTGCTGTTGGAGAAGAGATACCACATATGTATACTAATAATTAAGAAAAAGTGTAAAGCATGAAGTGACTTTAAGGGCAGACTTTACTCCAGAATATTAAGAATTCTGCCTGTGGCATTCTAACACTCCTACTGAGAGCTGGGGTCCATGTCCCCTCCCTTGAATATGGGGAGGTTTATAACTCCTCCAACCAGCAGAGTATGGGGAAAGTGACACCATCGGCCAACAACGCTAGATCATAAAAAGTCACACAGCTTTCATCTGGGTCTCGTGGAATTCTCAGCCAGCAGATTCTCCCTTTTAGAACCCAGCTGCCATACAGGGAGAAGCCCCAGCTCCCAGGCAGGCCACGTGTAGGTGACCTGGTCGACTGTCCCAGATGAGCCCTGCTGTCAAATACCCCTACCTGGTGCCAGCCATGTGAATGAAGAAGCCTCCAGACGTTTTCACCCCCCAGGTATTTGAGATGCCTCAGCCACTCGACTTCCCAGTGAGAGCCCCAGAAACCTGGAGCAGAGACGTGCCATCCCTTATCCAAATTCCTGACCCACCGAATCCAGGGGCGTAAGCGAAGCCTGCATTTGGGGTCGTTTTCCGAAGCAGTAGTAACTGGAATGCAGTGCTATCAACACTGTGTCGTGGGCGGCTCTCTAAAACTCTTTTTCTTTATTCTGAGTGATTCCATTTATTATAAGGGCGGTGGCATTGCAACTTTATGTAAAAATTAGACTGTCATAATTCTGTTAACTGTTAGTTATTGAAAGAACAGGTGACTTTTGTAACATAAAAATAATGACTTTTCAAGATGTGGGGAAAGGCTTTTTGTGTATGGAAGTTCTCTTACTACCTGAATCCTTCTACGTGTCTCTGATTGTTCCCTTAGATGAATTCTGGAGATGGACACGCTGGGCCAAGTGGTGTGCGTGTTTTGAAGACCATTGTTGATGCATAGGACCAAGCTGTTGTATTTCACATCTACCTCAATGCCTTCTCTCCCCCAGGCTTGGCGAGCTGCTTGTGGAGAGGGCATGGCTGCTCCTTCAGGCTTCCTCCTCCCCTTACTCTGCTGCCTCCAGGTCTCCCAGAGCTGAATGCAGGGAGGGGAGGACGAGACAGGAAAGGGCAAACATCTTTGTCCCTCATGTTGTCCTGTCTTGGCTTGCATGTCCCCTGAGCCTTGGACATGTAGATGCTCACTCCTTGGTAGAGCATGCCGTAAATTCTTCAGGAGCTCTGTGGGACGCCTCCCCTCAGTGTAATTACCTCACTTGGGAGACGTGCTTCTGTTGAATGTGGGTCTCCCCTCAATTCCAACCCACATCAGAAACATGCGCGGTATCTTGCTGCTGGTCTGTCTGGGCAGGTGGCAGCCAGGCAGCCCAAACCTGGCTCTCTTCCCGAACGTCACTTGGCTACAGCATCTCGTGCCCCGTCATCACACCAGATGACATGGTTGGGCCTAGAGCTGGAGGCTCCCTGTCTTTGCAGTGCCCTCTCTCACCAGCTCCTCTTCTCCCACTCGGCCAGTACAGAACACAGATCAGCAATTGCACCCTTAGCAAATGTTCACGGGGTAAGATGCCTGTCTCCCTTGCAGGCACTCACGGGCTCTACGGGCCACCTGGATGTGGGGCTAAGGGAGCACTCTTCCCTAGGTCAGGCACTCTCTGCCCGCAGGGTCCTCCAGTTTCCACACCTTGGGCTTATAGAACTGGTGGGGTGCGGAGGGTGAGTAGAGCCCTGTGGGGATGGGCCTGTGAGCCCATAGGATGAACAGATAAGTAGGGCCTCTGCTTCTCAGCTCTGGCTTTTGCCCCAATAATCAAACAAGGAAAAATTGCACTTGAAATTCTCTCACAGTAATTAGTTAATAATTACAGTATATTCTCTATGAAGAAATAAAATGTAGCCAGTCAAAATCTGAAGACTACTTAATGAGAAATATTTATTGATGTTCATCATTCATTGACATATTTAATGAGACATTGCTGAATGAAAAACTCAGTCTTCAAAAGCACATAAAACCACGTTTGTAAAATGCATAGTGTAAATGTATAGATGCATTTACACGATTCACCACGCCATTGTTTTCCCAGGGGGATGGAATTACAGGGAATTTTCTTTTCTTCTCTGTGCTTTTTGGGGGTTTTCACATTTCTCTGAGCACATGCAACTTGGATAAGTGCAATTTTTTTCTGAAAAGTAAAATGAAATGTTAATCTCCCTCTTATCCACACCCCCCTGCAAATGTTCTTTCTCTTTATTAACTTGTGAGTTTTCAGTAACAACGAAGCTGTTCTTCTTCAAAGCAAATGAAGGAGAAAGAAAAACCACAGGTGCCGACGCCACGTTCTCAGCAGTCGGCAGGAGCAGGCTCGTGCAGGGCCTGCCGCAGCAGAGATTAGCGGAGTCCAACGAGGCAGCCTCGTCCCCACTGTTTCAGGGAGAGTGTCTGGAGCAGAGGCGTGCAGCCTGGCTGCACACGGGAACCACGGGGATGCTTTTAAAACAGCTGATGATGGGACAGCAGGAGTTAAAACCTACAGTGTTCCCAACATGCGGCCAAGGTTAAGAACCCCGCCCAACAGTGGGAGCCTCACCTGCAAGCCTGTCTTCCTCATCGTCCAGGCACCTTGGCTGGGAGTTTCCCACCTCTTCTCCTATATCAATTGTCTGAAAGTATTGGATTACAAATGTAGCCTCCAAAAGTATAACTGAAACAGGAGGCAGGAACGTAAAGGCATTTAGGCCATGTGTTGAATTGAATAGTGTCCCCAAAAGATTCATGTCAACCCAGAATGTTAGAATGTGACCCTACTTGGAAATACGGTCTTTGCAGGTATATATCAAGTTAAGACGAGGTCATTCTGGATTAGGATGGGCCCTAAAGCTAATGACTGGTGTCCTTTAAAAAGAGTGAGGTTTATATGTGATCTCACCTATAAGTGGAACCTAATCAACAAAATCAAAAAGTGAGCAAAATAGAACCAGAGGTGTGGAAATAACACACTGACAGTGACCAGGGGTAGAGGGTAGAGAGATAACGGGGGGAAGGGTCAAAGCAAGGAACAAGTATGAAGGACCCATGGTCATGGACAACGTGGGGAGGATTGAATGTGGGAGGTGGGGGTGGAAGGGCAAGGGAGAGTAATGGGGACAACTGTAATTGAACAACAGTTAAAAACTATGGCCAAAAAAGAGGAAGGTTTAGAGACACACAGTGGGAAGAAGTCTACATGAGGATGGAGGCAGAAATCGGAATGATGCAGCTACGAAGAATGCCAGGGATTGCCCGCTGCCACCAGAAGCTAGGAGAGAGGTGGGGAGTGGATTCTCCCTCACAGCCTCTGGAAAGAACCAGCTCTGCTGACACCTTGTGTTGGCCTCCTGGTCTCCTGAACTGGGAGAGACTGAGCCTGTTGCCTCAAGCTCCTCAGACTGTGGTAATCTGTTTCAGCAACCCTAGGGCAGGAATGCAGGCTATTTCAGAAGGCTCCCTGTTCCACCTTGAACAGGCAAATGCCCTGCTCAGCACAGCTTTTTCTGGGCCTCAGAGATCTGTCTCCTACCTGCCCAGTGTTCTCTGTGCACGTGGGGAAAAAGGCTTCTTCAATAATACGTGTCAATTTTCTTTCAATTATGTGGAGTGCAGGAGCTATTTGGTTTGCAAGGTGGGAAAAATCCCTACTCTGTATTTTGTTCTGTTGCTTTTCCCAGCTCAATCAGGAGACTTTTCTTATTAGATTCACTCACCTGGTAACTAATGAGAATTGCCAGCCTTTGAAAAGCAATTACTTCTAAGTAAAATACGCACGACTGAAAGCCGGGAAAAGGCTGTGCAGACAAGGTGCTGTAGGAGAGGCGTTTTGCTGTGTCTGCTTCGCCCTTGAGAGACTACTTTCATCAGGACCATCCGTAGGAGAGAGGGGGTGAACTCGAGGCCTCCAGTGGCCGTTTACTTTATTTTCCAGCTTTCCAGTGAGTAGTACCAACGATGTAAGTTAAGTCCCATTCAGTTGAATAAATAATGATTGCATGTCCCCCATGCTAGCAGCTGGAGATGCAAAGAGAGCACTGCTCTTGGGAAAACCTCCGTCCACAAAGAAGGTGGAGAAGTAACAATGGGTTAGAGCTGAAATGTGATGCAGAGGCATCTCCCGGCCAACGTGGTGGCCTGAAATGACTTTCCAATTAAACTCTGCGAATTAAACATGAACATTTCTCTCTGCACCTCTGAAAATGTACTAAAATGAAAGTAGTAGGGAAAAAGACATACACCAACAAAGACAAAGAGAATTGGGGAAGAGATGGCAACAAATGAGAAACGTTACCAGATTTGGTACGATGGAAAACCGAGGAAGAAGAGAACAGAGAAATCTGACTACCCCGTGCCTGTAGGAGAACCAGAGACATCTAAGCTATGAGAGGAGGTGGTAGGTCTGAGGTGGAAAACAAGAGGTTTGGTTGAAATTCTGATTAAGGAGAAATTAGATTCCAAGTTCCCCGCCCATCTGGAGCTAAGGGGTCAGCCCTCCCCACTCGAGTACAAGATTTATGGTTGGAGAGCAGGACCAAGATGGATGCAGTCACGGCAGAGAGTGGCGAAGTGCTGTTCTTGGAGTGGAGGTGGACGTCTAAACCATGAGGCTCTCCACCGCTGCCCCCAACCCCCACTCCTAGCAGGCTGACTCCAGGCATAGAGCCCTCAGATAGGAGACTAGTGGATTCTCTCTGGAGAAAATAAATGGCCCCAAAGAAAGGGGTCCTTGGGGGAATCCAAGTCCTTGATGGATTATCCTACAGATCCCTGCCCTAAACCGTACACATGCACGGACCAGCCCGTCCCCCAAGGACACACAGGGCTTCAGTCAACCTCTCAGTGTTCGATGAGCAGCCCCAGGTCCCCAGACGTCTGAGGGAAGTTTTTAACACGGAAAATGGAAATCAGAATAAGGAAGGAGAAAAGCCCTCAGCAAAAAGAGAAAACAAGGAAACTAAAAACAAAATGAAAATCCTATCATTAATAGCCTTGGAGAGGGAATGTGTTTCTAAACCAAGAAAAGCCTGCTATTAAAAAAGAATGTTGGTCACAGTCGCTAAGATGTGGAAACAACTTAAACATCCACAGATAAATGGACAAAGGAAATGTGGTATATTCTGCATACAATGGAATATTACCCAGCCTTAAAAAAAAGGAAATCCTATCACGTGTGAACATGGACGAACCCTGAGGACATCGTGCTAAGTGAAACAAACCAGTCATAGAAGGACAAACACTGCATGATTCCACTTTTATGAAGTATCTGAAGTGGACAGAATCATAGAGGCACAAAGCAGAATGAGGCTTGCCAGAGCCTGGAGGGAGGAGAAATCGTTCAACGGAAACAGAGGTTGTCATGCAAGATGAAAAAACTTGTTGAGGTTTGCTGTACAGTTAACAGTACTGTACGGTACATGCACAACTTTTTTGAGAGGGTAGATTTCATGTTATATGCCCTTTATCGCAATCTTTAAAAAACCACACACAACTCCTCTCCGGCCCACACCAGCTGTGTGACATTAAGTTACTTACTTTGCCCTTCTGAGCCTTCTTATCATTATAAAGTGGGGATAAATAACTACCTGCTGTGTTGTGAGGACTCAACTACATGATGCATATAAAGCACTAAAGCCGGCAGGAGAAAACAACAACAACAACCGAAAGGAGAGTTGGGAGAAGGATAGAAAAGTCACGGGCCTTAAAAATCTGACGGCAGAGCCGTCCCTCACCGCTGATGGCCTGCCTCGCCACTTGCACGCCCGACTGCCGGCCCACAGCAATGCTCCGTGTACATGAGGTCCTTCGCTAGACTAGGCCAGTGTGCAGGGCCCTGGCTCCTCACCTCACGCAGGCTTATGCCAAAGATGTGAGATGTGGTGCAGGTGCCCGAGCCTTAATGCCTCATGTGCAGACATTTTAGCCAACGCTGTAGCTGTTACTATGGGGCCAAAGGCAAGAACAGTGAGTGATTATTAAATACAGCTGGGGAAATCCAAAAGCAACAAAGGGTTGGTGTGATCATTGCAAAGTCCGTTGATCTAAAAATAAAAATATTGGTGCTAAACTTGTTCAAGGCGTTCCAATAACACAAAGGGAGAGGCTGGGAAGGGCACCAGCCTCTGTATCACTGCATTACTGGATTACTGCAAAGGTGTTGGCATGCTCTATGGTCAAGGATGGCTTTGAGAAGATTGGCAAAGTGCTGATCCAGCGGAACTCAGGAGAGGTGTGATGTTAGCTGTTGCTGAATTTAAGAATCGGCCTAAACCTGAAACAACCCATGAATGAACTGCTCAGGTTGCTACAATTTCTGCAAACGGAGACAAAGAAATTGACAACATCATTTCTGATGCAATGAAAAAGTTGGGAGAAAGGGCATCATCACAGTAAAGGATGAAAAAACATTGAATGATGAGTTAGAAATTATGTCTTCATGAAGACATGAAGTTTGATCAAGGTTGCATTTCTCCATACTTGATTAATACAGCAAGAGGTCACAAATGTGAATTCCGAGATGCCTATGTTCTCCTGAGTGAAAAGAAAGTTCATACTGTTTAGTCCATTGTACCTGTTCTTGAAATTACTGATGCTCGCTGTAAGGCCTTGGTCATAATTGCTGAAGGTGTTGATGGAGAAGCTCTAAGTACACTCATTTTGAAAAGGTTAAAACTTGGTCTTCATATTGTAGCAGTCAAAGCTCTGGGTATGGGTGATGATAGACAGAACCAGCTCAAAGACATGGCTATTGTGGTGCAGTGTTTGAAGAAAATCTGGCCAAAATTTTGAAGGTGTTCAGCCTCACGACTTAAGAAAAAGTTGGAGAGGTCCTTATGATGAAAGATGATGCCATGCCCTTGAGAGGAAAAGGTGACAAGGCTCAAGTTGAAAAACATATTCAAGAAACCATCGACCCATTAGATATCACAACTAGTGAACGTGAAAAGGGACAACTAAATGAGCATCTGGCAACACTCTCAGGTGGAGCAGCCGTGCCGAAGGTCCCTGGGACAAGGGATGGAGAAGTGAGCAAAAAGACGGCAGGGGCTGCCGCTGAGGAAGGCACTGTCCTGGGAGGGGCCGTGCCCTGCTTTGGTGCATTCCAGCCTCAAACTCCAGCGAATAAAGACCAAAATACGGGTATAGAAATTATTTTTAAAAACACTCGAAATGCCTGCAACGACATGGATAAGAATGCAGGTGTTAAGGGATTGTTGATGGTTGAGAAAATCACACAAAATTCCTCAGAAGTTGGTTATGTCCCTTTGCTTGGAGGTTTTGGGAACGGGGCGGAGAAAGGACCCATCAGCCAATTGAGGTTGTAAGAAGCTCTTTACTGGATGCCGCTGGCGTGGCCTCTCTGTTAACAACAGCAGAGCTGGTAGTGGCAGGAATTCCTAAAGAAGAGACAGATCCCGGAATGGGGGAATGGGAGGTGGCGTGGGGGTGGCATGTTCTAATCCTAGAATAGTGCTGTGCCGATATTAATGAGAATGGTGAGAGGAAGTTCAAGGCAGTGCTCCTCACCTAGAACTTCAGAAAAGTCAGCTGAAGGAAATGACAGGAGGAAGGCTGGCTGATGTTTAGGAGAATCACTATAACCATCAGTTACTGGTTTCAACTGACAACATATAATAATTTGCCAGCATTATTGTCCACACCTACGGATCATTTATTTTGCATTTTTTAATAAAAAGACATTTGTACATCCCTGATAACTAAGTGCAAGAACCCTGTACCAATGTACTGCTCTCAACTTAAATCACTGAGGCGTTTTTTCTGCTAGTCTGTGAAAGGGGGGATTTCAGTGCTCACCCTCACTCGATGAGACGTCAGGAAGCAGCCTTTCTGTGGAGAGTAAGAATAATTGTGTACAAAGTAGAGAAATATCCAATTATGTGACAACTTTTGTGTGACAGAAATTTGTTTAAAGTTAAAATGTGATAGCAGAAATAAATACTGAACTAAGTGATGATTTAATCACGTGGAAAATGGCATTCATAGATGTTTTACAATTCTGTTGGAGAATTTATAAAGAATTTGTGGTAGTAATATAAAAAAGTAAGCTAAAAAGAAAAGTTTATGACTGTTTATGAGAAAATAAAACTGTACAAGGAAAGAAATGGAATTTTATTATAGTGTTTGACTTAACAGTGAATGGCAAGTCATCAAAATAATGTAAACACTGATCACCAACTGCAAATGTGGGCATTATGCTAAGTGAAATAAGTCAGATAGAGAAAGATATACAGTGTCTGATCTCACTTATTTATGGGGTCTAAAGGAAAAAAAAACAAACCAAAAAGCAAGCTCATAGACACAGAGAACACAATGGTGTTGCCAGAGGGGAGGAGGTCAGGGGTGGGTGAACTGGGCGAAGGGGTCAAAAGGTACAAACTTCCAGTTACAAAGTCAGCCAGTCATGGGGATGTAATGTACAGCATGGTGACTACAGTTCCTAATGCTGGGTTGTATATTTGAACGTCACTAAGAGAGTAATCTGAAAAGGCCTCATCACAAGAAAAAAAGGGAAAACGATTTTTGTGTCTACATGTGGGGATGGATGGTAGCTGAACTGAGTACTAGGGTGATCGTTTCACAATGTGTATACGTATCAAATCACTATGTTATCCACCCAACACTGATACGATGCTTTATGCCAAGTACATCTTAATTACAAAATGAAATTAAACAGTAATGTAGACATTGAACACTAACTGAAAATGTGATATCGCTGAACCATGAAGTTAGAAGGAGGGGCAGTGGTAGTGGAGCATAAGAGTGCTCAGTCCTCATGATAGCAAATCAATAACTAATGCATAAAATTGATAAATCAAAGAATAGCAGTTTAAAAAGTAGCACTGAATGGGCCCCTAATTTATAAGAAACAATTGGAAGAGTTAAGGATGCTTTTTCCCGGGGAACTGGACTCAAGCTAGAGATTGGGAGAGAGGCCTATTATGAGCTCTGTAATATCACCTGACTTTTTAAATTATGTCAATGTCTGACTACGGTGAAAAGAAATAAGAAAGAAAGCTTACTCAAAGGAGGCAGTGCTAAGGGAGACAGGACAGCTGTATTCGGAAGGCGCAGTGCGTCAGCCAGGCTGCAGGTAAAGTGCTGTGGGCTCGGGGGCTCCAACGACTGAGATGTGTTTTCTCACAGTGGTGGAGCCTGGCAATTGGAGGTCGGGGTGCCGGCATGGCTGGCATCTGCTGAGGCCTCTCTTCCTGGCTGGTAGATGGCTGCCTTCTCTGCAGTCTGTACGTGACCTCTTCCTTGTGCACGTTCAGGGAGAGAAAGAGCAAGAGGGCAAGCCCTCTGGTGTCGCCTGTTATAAGGACACTAACCCCATCATGAGAGTCCCACCACATGACCTCATCTAACCCTAAGGACCTCCCAAAGGCCCACCTCCAAATACCACGATGTCAGCATTATGGCTTAGACGTGAATTCTGCGTGCGTGTGTTGGGAGTGGGCCCAGGGAGAGGGGGACACGATTCAGTCCCTAGCACTTGGTAAAGACGTCTTAGAGGAGGTGCCATTTCAGCTGGTACTGCGAGTAGGCAAACTGAAAGGGGGAGTTCTTCCGAGAGGAGGGCACAGGGCATGTGATTGTGCACAGCGTGCCTCCCTCCACCCATGGCTTTCGTCCTGTGGGGGGCGGGATTTCCTTAAGCAGAAACCTAGACCTTCTTTTCCTCTTTTCCTCATGGCCTCCGGGGAGGTGGAGTCTCCCTCCGTGCCTTGCCTCTGATGGGGAGCCCTGCTCTCTGTGAGCTGAGCAGTGCAGGAGGAGACAGCTGGCCCCTGTGCGGAGCTGTCCCCAGCCTGCTGGTTGACAGACCTGAACCACCTCCGGCTTAGGCTCACTCAGCAGTAGGTATTTGTACTTTGACCTGCCGCTTCTTTCCTTTCTTCATTCTTTCATACAGTCGTAACATGTCTTGGTCACTAGAGAAACCATGGTTCCCTAGACAGTGCCCAGCACTTCACCGAGAGGACATCCGGTGATCTTTTATGCCCATTTCCGAGCCTTTCACAATGTTTCCTAACCGTCTTTACTGACCCTTTGTTGCCAGAATTCTGCATCAGAGGATGAACACGTTCTGGTTTACAGTATTGACTCCACAGATTAGCAAAGATGGGGAACTGAATAAGGCCAGAGCAGGCTTAATTTTGAAAACATTTTTATAGAATATATTGGGGTGATACTGGCTGATAGAATTACGGAGGTTTCAGGTGGACAGTTCTATACTACATAACCTGTATGTTTTGTTGTGTTCACCACCGCAAGTCAAGTCTCCTTCCATCACTATTTATCCCTCCTTTACCCTCTTCCACCCCCACCCACTTCCTTCTGGGGACCACCATACTGTTGTCTATGAGGGTTTTTTCTTAGCTCAATCCCTTCACCCGCAAACCCCCTCCCCTCTGACAGCTGTCAGTCTCCTCTCTGTATCACCGAGTCTGTTTTTGTTTTGTTTGTTAGTTTATTTTACCCATTAGATTCTACATATAAGTGAAATCTTTCTCTGACTGGCTTATTTCACTTCAAAAACAATAGTTGTGTTGCCCCCAGTTTCTCCTCTGTTATTTATTAAAACATCTCCAAACTTGGTAAGATCCTAATGACACAGTTGCTTTTAATCATGGGGGAAATGTCCATTCATTTTCTAATGGCAACTTTCTCTTAAATGTCAAAAACAGTCACTTAAAAAAGAGGAACAAATTAACTTCAGAGGAACTACCTGTAATTCTATGTACTCAGGAGAACTTTTTTTTGGTCTGAGCTTAAAAACAGAAATAAAAGAAAACAAACAAAACACAGCTAATAGACAAAAAACCTTGAGGACAATATTTTAAAATCAAAGTGCTTACTCAACCAGCAAAGGAAGTAAACCTATCGACATGGCAGATTGCCCTAGAGATGTTTTTTGAAGAATCCTCAAATCAAACTTTTTGCACTAGAGGAACCACATTTCAAAAAAGTAGTAAAATAGACAGTCTAGTCTTTTAGCCATCAGCGTGTTACCCATAATCGCCTCTCTGCTGCTTTCACAGAGCAATGAGGAAGACGGTATTTTTTTAGCTATTAGTTACTTTATGTAACAATGGAGTTGCCAGTCTTATGATCCTCCACATAACGGTGAGAATGAAAGTGGTAAAATACACATGACTTAAAACTTAACCATTTTAGCGGTTTTAATGTGCAGTTCAGTGGCATTAAGTGCCTTCACAGCGTGGTGCAGCCCTCCCTGCCACCCACTCCCAGAACGCTGCCATCATCTCAAAATGAAACTCCGCGTCCACCGTCAGGAGCTTCTCATTCCCCCTACCCTGGTGCTAGTAATTTCTGTCCTGTTTCTGTCTCCGTGGTTGTGTCTGTTCTAGGTACCTCATAAACGTGGAAGCAGACACTTGCCCTTTTGTGTCTGGCTTCTTTCACGCGGCTAGATATCTTCAACGTTCATCCGTGTTGCAGTATGAGGAGTCACATTTTATAAAAACAAGCCCAAGTCCCAGAGACGACTAGGCAAGAAGAAGCAATCCTTCCCACCTAATTTAGCTGGTTCAACCCTCACCTGCACCCTGGATGGCAAAACGTAGTGAAGTTTACTAGTCACCTTTAGAGGGCAGGGGGCACCAGATTTCCTTTGTGTCATTTCCATTCCCCACTTCGTCAAGCGGTGTTAGGAGAGGCCCTTCCTTTCATCATTTATTAAGCTTCTATATATTTCTGGATACTCTGGGGTCAGGGAAATCATCCTGGACTTGATGAGACCTTGGGCAATTCAGTTAGCTTCTAGGACCTTTACTTATCAGTGAAATGTTGAATCAAGAGTTATTTCAAAGTGCTTTACAAACTGCAAAATATTATATGAATATCAAGTCAGGCTGATCAGAGCAGACCCTTGTGGGCGCGTGACTAAACTGCTACCCTTTCCACAAAGCCGCCCAAACTGTTTGCAAACGCAGTCCTCACCCTGTAGGTAAGAGCCATACGGAACAGAGCCTCACAGAGCTAGGGCGGTGCTCGTGTCTGTTATACACGAGAGAGCGTTCCTCCTGCAGTCT
Source organism: Carollia perspicillata (assembly GCA_004027735.1). Classification (NCBI taxonomy): domain Eukaryota; kingdom Metazoa; phylum Chordata; class Mammalia; order Chiroptera; family Phyllostomidae; genus Carollia; species Carollia perspicillata. The sequence goes on from PVKM010000659.1 coordinate 21,419, forward strand.
TGCTGCTATATTGAGGATTGCAATACTGGCGCCTCAGTTATTATATAAAGTAACTATCACCTGAAAAAACAGTCCTACTCATTGATCTATGGGACCAGCAGACAATCAACTCTGGGTGACCCTGCTGATGGCGGAAGAACTAGAATGGATAGCTGTGCCCCCCAGAGAAGCAGACCCTCATTCTGCCAGTTGGTTCAATCTGCCCACCGCTATCTGTCCGGAGTTGCTAATGAGTGGCGAAATTGACTGCTCTCACCTCTTGGCCCAGCAAGGGCTGGCTTCTGGTGGAAGTGCTAATGAGCCCTGACACTGTTCTCAGCAGGAGGCCAAGGAGAAGTAAGAGTCCTGAATAATCCACTCACTGTCCCAGAATATTCTAGAACCAGCTATCAAATGGGAACAACCATTCTTTCCCCAGCTTCTCCTGCTTGGTCAGAAGCCCCAGATTCTGCCTTTTGCACCAGGGTCAACACAAGTATGTCATTGTGTTAGCCCTCACACCTTCAACAAGCTGAGACCAGAGAGGGATTCAGTGACTCAGTTTATTCAGCCACTAGCCCCTCAGAAAGCAGAGGGGGAGCCCACCCCCTAGACCGTGTGTCCCCCGCCATTCTCGTCCTCTTTCCCCAGCAGAGTAGGTAATGGCTGCTCTAGGAATGCTGAGCACAATGGAAATGCATAGGATAAAAGAAGTATTAACACCCAATTTTATGTTTTTAATTTTTATTGATTGATTCATTGATTTAATCTTTATTGTATTTTTTCATTGCCATTTAGTCCCCTTATATCCCCCTCTCCTCAGCAATCACCACCTGTTGTCAGTGTTCATGAGTCTTTTTTCTTTTTTGCTCCATCCCTCAATCCCCTAACCTCCCCACCCCCAGCTGTCATCCTGCTCTCCATCTGTGAGTCTATCCCCATTTTCCTTGTTAGATCAGTTTGCTTGTTAGATCCCACATATGAGTAAGATCATATGGTATTTGTCTTTCTCTGACTTATTTCATTTAGCATAATATTCTCCAGGTCCATCCATTCTGTCACACAGTGTAAAATTTTCTTTTTTATGGCTGAATAGTATTCCATCAAAACACCTGATTTTCAATGGAAAAGGTTGGAGAGTCCCACAAACAGGTCAGAGGTGCACCAGGGCGTGTGTGCAGGAATGTGTGTGGACACCTGCCCGAAAGGCATGGCAGGATGCGGCCACGCCAGGCCAGGCCAGGCCAGACTTCACCGCAGGGCAGTGAGTGGTGGGGATTGGAGATGCGGCTGTCCAATGTCAGCATCCTGCCTGTCTGATCTGTAATAACAAGCATGGATAACTTTCGTATTTAAAAAGTTCAATAATGTGAAAGGAAATAAACAAACTAGGGTTTTTCTTGTCGAACAACGTATTTCATATCCTGTAAAACTCTTCATTTTACAGAGGAGACAAATGCTCCTGGTCTCCTGAGAGCCTAAACCATGACTGGGGCTGCGTTTGCCTCTTTCTAGGTAAAAGAAAGAATGAGTTTCAAAATAAAATTGGTTCTTTTATGACACCCCAAGGCCCCAGTTATCTAGGAAAGGAGCTGTTGGAGACTGGAAGCCTGAATAGCATAGAAAGTAAGGGGTTGTGTGGCCTGTGGTCACAGGTCCCAGTTGGCCTGGCCCCCAGGCATTATAAGGACATGGAGCTCACGGGTGCAATAACCCAGGCAGTTATTGATGCAATTAAGTTGCTGTGGCCTTTTGTAGTATTTTTTACAGCTGGTAGACACCTTGGGAGCCAGCAATGACTTAAACTTGGTTTACTCTGAGGAAGCAAAGGGCCCATTATGAAGTTCCTCTTGCCCCAGGTTTCCTCTACCTGAAAGACACAGCCTGGAACTTGCTATAAATTTAGCTATAAACCAAGCTTATGCACAGATCCTTCACCTCAGAGCCCATCTTCTGCTGAAATCCCATAGCCCATCTTACAGTCTTTTCTATTATATGAGCTTCATACAGTTCTGCAGGGAGAAGTAATAAAAAAGTAATATTCATACTAGAAATTTTTGTAATTTGGGGAAGAGACTCATGAATAGTATTGGATGACACATCCCTCCCACCAAAGGTGACAGCAGACAGAATGAAACACAGCCTGCACTGATCTTCTGGTGCATGGCTCCAGAGAGTGCTGGACCGACGCATGCCCCTCGGAGCAGGGCAGCAACATCAACCACGTGATACAACAATCAGTCCAGTTTCCCCAACAGCAACACAAAAGGAATCCCAACGTAGATGTTAGACCAAGCACATGAAGGATGAGAAAATAAAAAGTAGGCACTCCAAGGACAGGGCAGCTGTTTACATTGCATGTAACCAGGGATTAAGTTGAAAACAAAAGACCCTTTCTGATGGTGAACTATGGACTGGACCAAACCAAGAGCCTTTACAGACGCTCCTTTCCTGGGCACTTAGAGCCTTCCTTCTTTCTCTCTGTTGCTGTAGATCACTCTTTTCCTGCATGCATTGAAGCACTGGGGCTTTAGGGACCCCTCTTGTTTTGGTCCATAAGACTTTCTCCCTTTCTGGCTTCCCACCGTTCGTCTTCCACTTGTCAGTAGTTCAAGTATGGCCTTGGCGGTCTACACAGGGGAATGCATGCTCTGACCTCTCTGAAGAATGAGAAAGAATACAGATGCCTCAGGGTTCCAAGAAGGTCTCATGGTTTCTTTTAGTATCTTCATCCACAGAGATGAGTTACCAAGATATGGTATTTTCAAATTTATCATCCCTCTTCCAACTTTTCCCCAAAATACATTTTTGCCCCTTACAACCTGCTTGGCCTGACATCACATGTTGAGTGAGTCAGAGCTGTCTCACTTAAATGCAGCTGACACTAAAATTGTGTTATCGATTTCTGATGCTCTCCTTGCTTTTCCTTGCTGTTGGTTTGTGAAAGTTGGTTCAACTCCTGTTACTCTAAATATATAATGCTGTCCTCGGCTCTGTCTCTTCTCCCATGTGCCTTGCTTACTGTCATTCACGGGAGTCACCTACGTCAAAAAATTGTTTTTACGATTTCAAATAGTATATTTTTTCCATTCTAAAATAGTTCTAAATGCTATCCAGTCTCCTTTTGGTCATAACAGAGCACGTCTATGCTGATATGGAGTATTCCTTCCTAAGTGCATAGGGCAAGAGTAAACCAGTGTTGACAGTGTAGAGGTTTGAGCACCGGAAGCCCAGGGAGAAATCCTGGCTCCGTTCTTGCTACCTGTGTGATTTTAGGCAAGTTGTTCATTTTGTTTGGGCCTCAGTTTTCTCATTTGTAAATTGAGCTCTTTACATTTACCTCACAGGGGTTTTGTGAAGCTCAAGTGAGATTATGTAGGTGGGGCTGTTTTGTTAATATTATCACTGTTACTTTCTGACATCACTACACAACTCTGTCTTAAATTGGAAACACAACCAGCTCAGGGAAGAATGGTCTTATGGAGACCATGAGAAGGCCCTGGGCATGAGAAGAGCTATCCTCCCTGTTGGTCTCCTGGCCAACGTCATCGTGTCTTTCAAGACACTGCCTAAAAAATCACCTCCTTGAGCAGACACCCTTGAATTCCCCAGGTCAACATGGGCTTTCTTTTCTTTTTTTTTTCCAATAGTATCTACCATAAATTTCTCTCCCACTATGCAATACAGAAACCAGAAAAGCCCAAGAGAATCAATAGTCCAGAGTTTAATGCCTTAAATGGCAATGTAGGATGGGGAGAAGTTATAAGTGACTCTATTACACTATTTATTATGTTTACTAAATAAAATAATAAAGATGGCATCTTAATAAAGAGAATAGTAATACCATGTATGCATTCTACATTAATTTGTTAAATTAAACATCTTTAGGCTCTCCCATCCTTGGCTGTTTCAGTGAAATGCTTAAAAGTGAAAACTTTACACTCTTATAGGTAGTATGCCTAATAAAATGTATTCACTTTCCCGTCTGCTTTGCTACCCAGATATTCAATGCTTTTCTGATTTTGTATCTTGGAGTTGTTAGCTCCCGACTTCCAGCCCTCACTAATTTAAAATCACTTGGAGAACTGAGAACCTTAGCTGCATAGGTCTCAACTCCCTCCCTTCCTGCACAAGGTCATTTAGTTGTGATTCTGTCCCTGACAACTTTATGCACATCCTTCCTTAGTCTTTCTAATAAACATTTTCACTTCCCTTCCTCCTGAAGGAGATCCTGGTTTCCCTGCTGCACCCCCCAACATGGTAATGAAAATGTGTTCATTTTGACTCTGCCATTCACAGTATCTCCCTTGTCCATTCTCTGCCCCAGGTTTTTTCCTTCCCACTGCCTCAATCTAATTACCTCAAATGGGAATGACTCAAGGCATAAATACTGGAGCTGGAATTCCTAAGATATATACTAGAATTTCAGGTAAGGGACACGGAGGTTCTGGAGAATTATTGTGGTAATCACTTCTTTAGTGCCTGTTTCACCCACAAATTGTGAATTTCTTGAAGATGGGCATATTTTATTATTGCAACATTTTATCTTTCATATCAAAAGTCTTACACACCCTTGCACGTGGGAGGCCCTTGATCCATATTCATTGAGAGGACGCATGCTTGCCAAGACACCGCATTCACATCTGGTCTCCTTGTCCATTTCAGTCAGATGAAATGAAATTTTTTGGACGTGTTCTTCCCAATTATAATTTCAACTGCTAAATTGGAAACCTGTAAAAAAGGTACAGAAGGACAGGGGGAAAAGAAGGTGAAGGAGGAAAACCAGGCTGGCCAGGAGTCTTGGGAGAGCAGTCCAGGACATTGGGAAAGGCTTAGTGCTCTTCAGGGGAAAATGCCAGAAATGTGCCACATGTCTCTTGCTGTCTGCTGTCACAGTGAGGGCCGCTGGCATTTGGACCAGCCTGTGAGTTGACCAAGCCATACTGGATGTCTGGCTGTGCCTGTGTTGGAAGCCCGGGATCAATGTGTCTGCATGGCTTGTACTGCCACATCACTCTCCACCTCCTCCGTAGGGTCCAGTCTGACAGCTTCTCGTGAAGCCATTAATACAAACATTCACTCTGAGTGCTGATTTACCCTCAGCCTGGGCATTTTCCCAGGCTGCCCAGTGCCAGGGCACGTACAATGACAACCTCTCTGCCCAGCATGAATGCACTCTGGGGACAGGAGCAGACTGTTTTTATGGGAACTAAGCCATACTGTGCTACTTTTTTCTCTGGCACATGAAAAAAGAGGAAAAATTTTAAAGAAGCCAAGTTTCAGGACAAGCCAAGAAGCCAATGCCATTCTGTCAGTAGGTGCACACTGTGCCAGGGCGAGGGTGGTGTGCAGAAAGAGGGACAGAGGTGGTGAGACTCTTGGCACTGGGACAATGGGATCCAAACACTCATAGAGAAACTACTTATCTTCTCTATTGCAGATCTGGGCAACCGCCCAGTTACCTATAGCAAATTTGGAGAATTGATACGTGTTAGTCAAAGATCCTAGAGAAAAAAATAATGTCCCACAGATTCTCGTTACTCCGAGACCATGTCAAAATACCAGATCTATTCTTTTCAGGTGTCAACTCAGGGAAACGATTGCCTTGACTCTTTTTAAAAAAATTTAATAGGCTTAATTTTTTAGAAAATGTTTAGGTTTACAGAAAAATCAAGCAGAAAGTAGGGTTCCCATTACCCCATCCCTCACCACCCCACGAGCTTGCCCTATTAACCTCTGCACTGGTACTCATTACAATTGAGGAACCAATGCAATGTAACCTATTACTATATGCTTATGTGTTTATTATGGACTTGCGTAAATCTTGTTTGTTGTATAGTATATACTTTAATGATTATGTTAATTGAGCCCACAGTTTACATAAAGAGTCACTCTGTACTGCCCATTCTATGGAGTTGACAAATGTATAATGTTGTGTAGTCACCATTACAGTTTCATGCTAAACAGTTTCATTGCCCTAAACATCCCCTGTGCTCCACCTTTTCTGAGCTTCAGTTAACACTACGATTAGAAGGAGAAGCTTTAAATGGGATGAAGACTGAAGTGTTGATTTTAGATGGACTTAGGCTTCTAATAACTCAAAACAACCACATAAAGCGATGGGATCTACCTGAGATCTCATCTGGGGATGAAACGGCTTAACAATGTGAGCATGGAAAGGTAACGGAGGGAAGAAGATAAAATTGATTTCTGCTTATATCCAACAGAATCCATGTGTATGTTTCCTTAGGCTGCCATAAAGTAGACAACCAATGTTAAGGTGTTGGCAGAGCCAGGCTCCCTCCGAAGCCTCCAGGGGAGGATCCTTCCTTGCCTTACTCAGTTTCTGGGGGGCCCAAGTGTTTTTGATTTGTGGGAGCAGGACTTCATTCTCTGTCTCCATCTCCACATGGAGTCTCCCCTCTGTGTCTGTATGTTTCTGTGTCTTCACATTGTGTTCTCCCTGTGTGTTTGTGTACAATTTCCCTCTTTTAAGAACACCAGTCATATTGGCTTAAAGCCCCCCCTAGTCACCTTGTCTCAATTGCAAAGACTCTATTTCTAAATAAGGCCACAGTCCCGGGTACTGAGGTTTAGGACTTCAGTATGCTGGGTGGGGGGTGGACACAAGCATACCCACGGCCTTCTACCTTGTCCACATACCGGTTCTGTTAGGGCTGACTTCTGAGCTGGTATCCATGCGACAGCACTCTGTGACCTACTCATGAGTGAACCATTGAGTTTCATTCTCTTCACCATGTCCTTCCTCTTGTCCTCTCAGTCTGTCCTCTACCTCACTGTCTTCTTAGAGAGCATGTTACCAAGCAGACTGGGGCCCATCCACATGACACCTTGGTGAACGACCCAGCAATTAATGGTGAAAGGAACACGTCTTTATTTACAACACTCCAGCCTCTGGGGAGCTTAGAGCACCTCAGCTCAGAGCCCTTCTTTCCCATGAGACCCAGCATTTCCCATGCTCCCCACCAGGCTACTAGCCAAAACATCCCCAAAAGTTTCCCGTGATCTTATCTGGTCTTAATCAGTTCTCCAGTCCCTCTGGAAGGCACTCAAGTCACCATCCTCACATGGCAGTTCTCTCTTTCAGGATCTGTGTACGTGGTCTTCAGCCTCCATGTAACAGTACAGAAAAACGTGTGTTGTGTTACTCTGGATCATGGCGTGACTCAGGAAAGGCACAGGTCTTATTAGTCCAGGTAAACTCCAGCTGCGGCAGGACAGGATCTTTCAAGGAAGTCCTTTGCAGCTCTAGAGTCGGCTGGAGCAGGCACGATCCAGCAGCAGCGTCTCCTTTCTTGTTAGTCCAGGCTGCACGGCCTCCTTCCTCACTATGAGCTACACAGCTGCTTGCTTACTCCTCCCTTGTCACTGCTCTCCTTCAAACCATATGGCAAAAACACCTTACTACACACAGCGTGCCTCCTCCCTCACCACTAGTCCCTGTGTAGCCAAGACAGCAAACGGCTGCCACGCTTGAGTTTAAATCCTCACCGTGCACCTCCTCCATAACCTCATTTCCAACTCCTCCCACAGTGGGTTACGCCTGTTGGTCTCCCATATCTTCTGCCCTTCTCCAGATGCCATTGTCAGTCTGGGCAGGCATGGCTCCACGATGCAGAGCGAACCCCCTCCAAGCTCTCCAACAACAACCACAGCTACAACACGGGTTAAAGTCACACCAATCTCCCTGCCAGGAGTGCGGCAGGCACAGCTATTTAACACAACTATGAAGCTAGCCAAGTTGCCGTCTAGTCATCATTCTCTGCTTCTCCCATCCCCCAAGCCAGATGTGTGGGGGGTGGGGGGACTTTTTTTCTGACCCCTGCTTTACCTCTGTTGCAAGTAGACAGGGCAGAGACCACTCTGAGCAACTTTCTGTACGAAGTCAATGGCAGTGTGTCGGGTATACAGGCGCTACTAAATGCGTTTTGGTTGTGATACAGGGCACTTTCTACATATCTCCCTAAACACCACAGCTAATAAAGTAAGAGAGAATGGAAATGTCCACCCAGAGGCAGGATTGAACACAATGTTTAAGTCTCACAATCTACCTGGCCCAGTATCAGAATGCCATCCAGCAAATTTTGTGTACTTTGGGGGAAAAACACTTTAAAAACAGCATTCAAAACATTTTAAAGTAACATTTCCAAAATGCAGAACCGTATTTCTGAAAAGAGAAAATAGGAGATCTCCTGCCCCCACTGAATCTTCTCTCGCTGTTCCGTATGGTGGGAAGGGATAGTAAAGCCAAGCCTCAGCACCGCTCTTCTGAGAACGGAGGCCAGAGAACAGCAGCCTTGCAATGTGTGTCTGGCGACTAGAGAACCAGAGTGAGCCCTCTTCTCCCAAACTGCGAAGGTTGGCGAAGACACAGAAAATTAATCATTGAGAGCATGATGTGTGTGCAAAGATTAAAATCAGCAATCATCTGGTTTTGTAATTTTGCCATTAAAATACATCAGAAACTCTTACTAATGGGAGGTTATTGGAGATGAATACTGAACCCACACACGGGAGTGAAAAGGGCATGGAGAAAGAATTGCCTTGCTGAACTTAGAAAAATACTTACCTCAGGCGAGCTCAGTATCTTTCAGACTTCCCCCAGCCTTTTGCATTAATTTCCAAATTCAACTGCAGTTTGAAGAATTCTTCTTCTCTTCCCTGGTCCCACCCATCCATCCATCTGCCCCTCTATTCACTGACCCACTTGTCAAGAGTGCTTCGATTTGTCCATATGAGAATGTCCCAAACCTGTAGAAATTTTTTATGAGTTTATTTGAGCCAAACGGTGGATATACCTGGAAGCAAAATCTCAACAGGCAATGATAAGAAAGTTTCAGAGGACAGTTTGCAGTTTCTTTTATGCATTTGGAATTAAGAAGGGAATCCAGGGAAATTACATGAAGGTGGGAGAAAGCAAGGCAAGGATTAGATCACAAGGCTTCTGACGGGTCTGAAAAACAGGCATTACAAAGGTGTGTTAACCTAGATATGCAGAAATAATAGACAGGGCTTGCTTAAGGCAAAAATAAACCTTTTGCTAAAGAAGTTATATGCCTGGGGTATAACTACCCACCATGACCTGCCCAGTTAGGAATTTAGGGGTCTTCAATAGTCATTGTCCCCCCCAAATCCCAGTGCCCTTCTCCAGAAAACCATGGTTGACAGTTCCTCATGTCTTCTCACAGCTGAAGGATGAGGTTCCAGGAGTCCCTCCTCAGACACCCAGGTCACACCCACTATTCTTGGTTGTATTGGGCGACTTCGGGGGGGTGGGGGATGCATATATACAAGATACACCAAACTGGTCATGATATAGGGAAGTGACTTAAAACCCAGTAGTCCTTAGCACAGGGTCCCCCTCCCCTAGTCTAAACTGGGCAAGGCCAGCCAGTGAGCCAGCCAGGAGATAAGGTGCTAATGGTCCGGCCCGCGCCAGTCAAAACATAAAGTGCTGACTAACCAAATGAAAAAATCTGAATTAACCCCTGCATTCCTCTGCATTCCGCTTCTGTATCTCACTTCTGCCACATAGCCACATAGGGATAGAGTATATAAGTCCTGTGACCCCTTTGTTCGGGGCCCAGAATTTGGAGTTGGACTCCTCTGGGACCACGCGTGAATAAAGGATCGTGCTCTTAACCCCTCCGGTGTCTGGTCGTTTCAATTTCCTGTAACAGTCAGAGATGAAGCCAAGTCATGGAGGCAAGTCATAGTCGATCCTGGGGGTGAAGGGCAGGTACATGGCTGGGGTGCAGTGGAGTCCTGTCTCTAGGCTGCTGCCTACGGAATGGCTGTCACAGTCCCTGACAAGGGGTGCTGGGGCTGCTGGGCCCCAGCAGGGTGATCATAGTCTCCCCCCGGCTCCAGGGCCTTGAAGGTGGCTCTTGGTGGGGAGTTTTGCCAGCTCATCCTCTTGCCCCCCACCTACACCCTTGTAGGCCCAAGGGAAGGATGGAAAATACGAGGGTGTGGAAGACAAATTAACATTGTATACGAAGAGGAACTTACTGCATCAGCCTTCTAGTGCTCGATCTCTCTCTCTTTCTCTCTCTCTCCGATAGCTTAGAGCTATTTTCATATCATACATATAGCTCTGCCTCATTCTTTAAATCATGGCTGGTTTACTGAATGCTCATCCTCCTGACAAACTTGTGAGTTGTGTGCATTCTTACCTGTATTTTAAAAGACGGATACATCTTATTGTATCAAAATTAAAAACTTTCTTATGTCAAAACAATTCTTAAAGAAAATAGAAAAACATGCTTGTGCTTATTAGCATAAACACAAGGAATTAATAACAAGGATACCCCCCAAAAAACTTCCAAATCAAAAAGAAAAGCAAAAGAAAACTGGGCATAAAAAGAATTTCACAGAAAAATAAGTGTCAATGAAAAAAATAAAGAGATGTTCAACTTATTAATGATAAGGAATATGCAAATGAGATGCCTATTTATGCTGCTCAGTTGGCAAAAATGAAGAAGTCTGACAATACCACATATTAAAAAGACTTTGAAGCAAAAGAATCTTTATGCATTGCTTGTCCAAGTGGAAACTGGTATGGTCACTTTGAAAATCAGTTTTGGGCCCTGGCTGATGTAGCTCAGTGGATTGAGCACAGGCCTGTGAAGCAAAGGGTCACTGGTTCAATTCCCAGCCAGGGCACACGCCCAGGTTGCAGGCCAGGTCCCCAGGAGGGGGCTTGTGAGAGGCAGTGGATTGATGTACCTCTTGCACATTGATGTTTCTCTCCTCTCTTTCTCCCTCCATTCCCCTCTCTCTAATAATAAATAAATAAAATCTTTAAAAGAAAAAGAAAACCAGTTTTGGTAAGTCACAAAGTTCCACGCACACGCGGGCGTGTTTCTGGACTCAGATCAGTCCTATTGTGTGTTGCTGGTGTGCAGAAATGCGATTGACTCTTACCAGTATTTTACAAATGAGGAAACCAAGGCTGCAAGAGCTTGGTCATATGTCCCAACCACTAAGCCCGCGAGGGCAGGATAGTGGCAGCAGCCCAGGGGTTAAAGGGAAGCTGCGAGCTGAGACAAGGTGATGCTCAGTAGCTGTTACTTCACACCCTCCCTGAGAAGCATTCGCCGCCACCTCTGGACAGGCAGTGAACGAATGTGGGACGCTATTTCTCTACCTTTGGTCATAATAATGTTGGACAGGGTTGGCCCTCTCTCAGGCAGTGACACTGGGGCAAAGGTGGCCTTGGGGCAACCTTTTCTATCCCCCTGCCTGGACCTCCATCATGCTCCTATTTTCCAGGTAGGAACCAAGTGTCCTTCCTCACAAATGGCTTCTGGTAACAGTTTCCAGAAGCTCTACAGATCTGCCTGTTAGAAAGATTTTCCTCCTGCTCTGCTACTGCTAACAAGCTGGGGGAGCCCTCTGTTGGGGCAGCGAGCAAATGAGGGTGGGCGTGTATGTGGGGATTACCCTCTGACATAACATCCCCTCTGTGCTGCCCCAGGGAGGGGTTCACGCAATAGACTGAAGCCAGGCCATTGAGGAAAACTGCTCTTGTTTTCTTCCTTCCACGCGTATTTGCTTTTATCTCTTTGATTTTTCTCTTGGGATTAAAAAACAACAACAACAAGCCACGGGTGAGGAGAGGCTCCTGTAGCCCTGTTGTCTGGCGGCCCCTCCCTCCCCACTACCACTCATCTCAAGTCCTGCAGCCGCAGGTAGAGGTCAAAGCGGCTCTGTGCAAAGGCAGCAGGGAGCTCTGCGGAAACAGGGTATTGGAGTCTGCCACCCTTTCATTCAGTCACGGAGACAGTTCAGGAACGGGGGAGCCCACCTAATCAACCCTGAGGACACACACGTTCCAGGTTGCAGGGGCTCTAGAGGACTTCTGGTTCTTCCGTGAAGAATCCTCAGAGTGACCGTTTTACATGTGAACAATACTCAAAAACAGGTAAAACAAATAAAAATGGGTGAAAATAGACCATCCTTTCCCTTGAATGGGATAGTTTTCAGAAGCCCTGCTCCATTTGCAGTAAAACCCTACTGCTGTTCCCATGACAGCGTGTGACAGAGGCCTCAGCAGGCTGGCCCCACCAGTCCGTCGCTCGGGCATGCATCCGACTTCCTGCACACGCAGCAGAGAGCCAAGGGAACAGTGTCAGCAAACAGGATTTGAAATCCGACTGTGCGGGACACACAGTCTGAAGGGATTGCTTGGTCTTGTGATTCTTCGTGAAAATTTGTTTTATAAGAAATACCGGGGTGTTTTAAAATCAGAAAATAAATAAGTCTGCTGAAACTCCTCCACTCTGAGAACAACCACTGGAGGTACATCCTTCCAAAATTTTCTAGAGTATTGGTTTTCTGGTTCTACCAGTGTATTGGTTTTCTAGGGCTGCCGTTACAAAGTGCCACGGACTGGAGGGCTTAAACACTGGAAATTATTTTCTCACAGTCCTGGAGGCTGGAAGTCCAAGGTCAAGGTGTTGGCAGGCTTGGTTTCTTCTGAAGCTTTTCTTTTTATCTTGCAGATGACCGCTTTCTCTGTGTGTCCTCACATGGTCTTCCTCTGTGCAAGTGCATGTCCATGTCTGAATTTTCTCTCTTTATAAGGACACCAGTCATATTGGACTAGGACCCTCAATTAAAGACCTGAAGACCTCATTTTAAATTAATTACTTCTTTAATGATCTTATATCCAAATACAGTTTACATTCTGTGTTAGGACTTTAACATATGAATTTGGGGCATATATAATCCAGCATATTATCTCTACTAGTTTTTATGTAAAAATGTATATTCCCCCCCAGATGGTAATCATAGTGTAATTATTATTTAGTAACCTGCTTTAAGTTTTTTAAAAGTTTTAATTATGCTATAACAGCTGTCCTGATTGTTCCCCTTTGCCCCTCTTCAGCCAGCACCCCCCTCTCTCTCAGGCAATCCCCACACCACAATTCATGTCCATGGGTCATGTATGTGTACAAGTTCTTTGGCTACTCCATTTTCTTCACTGTACTTTACATCCCCATAACTATTCTGTAACTACCTATTTGTACTTTTTAATCCCCTCACCTCCTCACCCATCCCTCAACATCCGCCTCCCATCTGTCAACCATCAAAATGCTCTCTGTATCCATGATTCTGTCTGTTCTTCTCATTTGCTTAGTTTGTTGTTTAGAGTCAATTGTTGATAGATATGTATTTATTGCCATTTTATTGTTGACAGTTTTGATCTTCTTTTTCTTAAATAAGTCCCTTTAACATTTCACATAATCATGGTTTGGTGATGAAGAACTCCTTTAGTTTTTTTCTCATCTGTGAAGCTCTTTATCTGCCCTTCAATTCTAAAGAATAGCTTGGATGGGTAGAGCAATCTCGGTTGTAGGGCCTCACTTTTCATGACTTTGAATGTTTCTTGCCAATCCTTTCTAGCCTGCAGAGTTTCTTTTGAGAAATCAGTTGACAGTATTATGGGAACTCCTCTGAAGGTAACTAACTTCTTTTCTCTTGCTGCTTTTAAGATTCCCTCTTTATCTGTAACCTTTGGCATTTTAATTATGATGTGTCTTGGAGTTGGCCTTGTTGCATCTATCTTGTGTGGTACTCTTTGTACTTTCTGGACTAGGATGTCTATTTCCTTCACCAAATTAGGGAAGTTTTCTTTCATTATTTTTTCAAATAAATGTCCAATTTATTGCTCTTTCTCTTCCCATCTGGCACCCCTATGATGTGAATGTTGGAAGGCTTGAAGTTGTCCCAGATGCCGCTTATACTATCCTAATTTTTTTTGGATTATTTTTTTCATCTTTTTTTTTTTTTAAGATTTTATTTATTTTTATTTTAGAGAGAGGGGAAGGGAGGGAGAAAGAGAAGGAAAAAAAACATGGATGTGTGAGAGCTGCATTGATTGGTTGCCTCTTGCACACCCCCAACTGAGGACCTGGCCTGCAACCCAGGCACGTTCCCTAACTGGGAATTGAACTGGTGATCTTTCACTTTGCAGGCCAGCACTCAATCCACTGAGCCGCACCAGAAAGGGCTCATCTTGTTCTGATTGGGTGTTTATTGCTTCCTTTTGTTTTAAATCATTGATTTGATTTTCAGCTTCATCCACTCTACTGTTGTTTCCCTATAAATGGTTCTTTATTTCAATTAGTGAATCCTTCATTTCTGACTGTATCTTTTTTATGCTGTTGAGGTCCTCACTAAGTTCCATGAACATTGTTATAACTAGTGATTTGAACTCTGCATCTGATTGCTTATCTCCATTTTGTTTAGTTCTTTTTCTGGAGTTTTGATCTGTTCTTTCATTTGGGCCATGTTTCTTTGTCTCCTGATTTTGGCAGCCTCCCTGTGTTTGTTTCTATGTATTAGGTAGAGCTCCTATGACTCTTATCTTGGTAGTGTGGCCTCATATAGTAGGTGTCCTATAGGGTCCAGTGGCATAGCTGCCCCTATCACCCAAGCTGCATACTTGAGGTGCACCCTTCATGTCGGCTGAGTATACCCTCTTCTTGTAGTGGAGCCTTGATTGCTGTTGGAAGGTCAATGGGAGGGATTTACCCAGGCCAGTCAGCTACAAGGACTGGCTGTGACCACTGACCACCAACCTCTGCCCTCTGTGGAAGATCAGCTATGCAGAAGAAGAGTGGTGTTCCTCCATCATGGTCTGTAGCTGTCCACTGGGTGTACAGGCTCTAGACTTTCCCAGGTGGTGCAGCCAAGGTCAGACCCCACCTGCATTCTCCCTGGGTCCACCTTGCACAAGCTGTAAAGCAATCTGAGATGGCTGCTACTTGTGCTGGACTTGGAGATTCACAGGTGAAGCCAAGCTGTGAATCTAGGCAGGCTGCTGCTAGTGCCGGGCCTGGGGCTATTTAGCAAGCAGTCTGTGGGCTGGGGGCTCACTGGGGCCAGCTGTTGCTTATTTGAGAGGATTTAGGTAGTTGTGAAGCATGAGTCAAGACCAGCCATTCCTATGGAAAAGCAGCTTGAGTGGGCTCGTAAGTTGCGTGGGATGGAGTCTCAGTGGATCTCCAGGGAAGAGCATATAGTGTTAGTCAAGCTGATGGAGCCTGAGATATGGTACCCACCTGCCTTCTCTGTGGCTCCGTGGGGGGAGGGTTCAGAAAAGGGACAATGGCCTCTGCTTGCCTTGATGACAGACACTTCAGTTCCCCCCAATATGCCACTGGTGTCTTTCAAGCTGCTATCCCAGTGCTGGCGCTCAGAGGGAGTGAGTCTGAGTAAGTTAGTGTGTGTGTGTGTGTGTGTGTGTGTTCTTTAAGGGGAACTGCTTGGGATTCCAGAACTTTCTTTCAACTGACTCAATCCCCACTGGTTTTTGTAGGCAGAAGTTTTGGGGACTTATCTTCCTGGCACTGAAACCCTGGGCTGGGGGTCTGGTGTGGGGCTGGGACCCCTCACTCCCAGGGTATCCCTTCTGAACTTTTATCCACCACATGTGGATGTGGGACCGGCCTCTTCCACATTTCCACTCGTCCTACCAATGTGGATGGATGTAGTCTACCTAATTCCTTAGTTGTCAGATTTCCACTCAGCTTGATTTCGGATAGTTCTGAGTGATGGTGGTTCTGTATTTTAGTTGTACTCTTGATGTAATTGTGCAAGGCAGTGGAGCCATGTTTACCTATCCAAATGAGTCCATTTTCATACTTGTTGGTCCTTGGAAGAGGGGATGCGGTGGCTCCAGGACAGAGAGACGAGCTGGGCTATCTGGTGGCACGGATGGAGTTCTCCAGTCACTCCAGTGCTCATGGGCTTCCATGGACCAATCAGCCAAGCACTTAATTTTTTTTAATATGTGCTATTTCTATGCCAGTAGACACGAAATAGGTTTTGGCTCAAGACTGATGGACTGAGTAGATGAATTTACTTCCTGCTCCCTCTTGTCTGAATTAATAACAATAGCTCACATTTAGTGGGTGCTTATTATGTGTCAGACACTGTTCTGACTACTTGGCATCCATTCAATTATTTAATTCTCACAACTCTGTGAGATGGGCATTATCTCCATTTTTCAGAGGCTGAGGGGTGAAGAAAGTCAATACTAGGAGGGGTGAAGAGTCAATAGTGAGGGACTAGGAGAAATTTTCTTTCCTACAGGGAGAGCCTGGGGTGTGTTTATAGCTGTAGGGAAGGACTGGGAGCGGGGAAGTCTGCTAGGTGGCTCCTCCAAGGTCAGGGCCACACCCTAGAGCGTGGTCCTGTCCACTGAAGCTAGCTGCATGTCTTGACTCCTACTCTCACCCCTGGGTGCCTATATTCCCAGCACCCAGCAGTGCACTTCATGATGATAAGTTTGTGTAAATATCTGTTGAAATAAATTTACATTAATATGAGGACCCTGAAAGGCTCTCTTATAGAAACATTCTTATACTTTTAAGGGTTTTAAAAACATTTTAAAACTTCGTAGAGGTAGGGGGCAAGGATTCCTGATTAAGCGAGTTCCATTTCTGGCCACAGCTGAATATAAGACATATTTCTTGTTAAGTGGAAAAAAGCATGAAGAAATGCAGAGAATCCCACTGTGCTTCTTTTGAAAAACAAACAAACAAACACACTTGGCTAATAGCAACAGCATTAATAAAAATTTCACTTTCCCATTTGCAAAGTACCGTATTTTTTGGACTATAAGATACCGCCCACAAAATTTGGGAGGAAAATGGGGGTACATCTTATAGTCCAAATGTAGCTTACCTGGCTGGCTGGGTGGGAGGTGATAGTGGAGTGGGGTCACAGGTTCTTAAATATTTTACCATATTTTTTGCTTCAAAAAATTTCTCCCTATTTTCCTCCTCTAAAACCTAGGTGTGTCTTATGGTCTGGTGCATCTTATAGTCCTAAAAATATGGTATTTCAAGTGGTAGAGGTTCTGGGCCTAAAATGGAAATAATTATTCACCTAGTATGGATGTCAGTGCTCTCACCGTCCCCCATCCCCATCCAACTCCATCTGAGCCAGCTAGTTTCCCCAAGACCATCATCAGCCTGTTTCACGCCCCAATCCAGCCAGCCTTGCACGTTCCTCCCCTCCTCCAATGATGTGTGCCCAGCCAGAGCATAAGCCCTCTCCATCTTTTCTATACTACCTTTCTGTCTTCTTTACACAGCCTCTCTCTACTAAAACCCTACAGAAAAGTCGCTTCCACCATGAAGTCCTCCCAGACTCACTCTCCTAGATTCTCTTGCTCAGCTCTTTCTTTACCTGCTGAGTCCACAGAGACCTGGACCCCTGGATGAAGGAGTTGGCCATTAATTCTTTTGCACTGCCCCCACCTCCAGCAGAGACACACAGAAGCCTCATGCCTGTATCACTGGCCCTGATGAATCTGTCTCACTAGAAACACGATGCCCACTGCTCCTCCTGGGGTACAGGCCAGTGCTACATGTACAGGCTGGAAGGATGCTTTGTCATGAGGACTGATGAGTCTTGTCAGGGGTGGCCAGTCGTTGTCGCTGTCCTTGCTTTCTAAGAGTTCTGAATCACTGCAGTGCCTTTTCAAAGGGAACATTACAAGCATTCACCACCCTCAGCTTAGTGATCGACATATCTTGATGCTTAATGTTTAAAAACCATTATGTTGCTTTCTTTTGTGTCTATCTCCTTACTGCAAGGAATAAAAAGAAATCCAGAAGTGGAGAAGGAACAAATGACTGGGCTCTCCTGCAGCCCCTCCCTCCTTTTTCCCAATAGCTGCTGAGGCTGAATAAAACGATCGCAGCCATAACTGTGCAAACACAATCCTATCACGCCACTAGCAATTTCCCTTCTATCTTACCAAAAAGAAAATTCCCAGGTTCCAAGTAATTTGTACGCACGCGCGCGCGTGCACACACATACACACACACAAACTGTGAAGAGAACAACAAAATGTGCATTGTCCTTATTAGCATGGTTTCTCTCTGTCCCCTGAAGAGGATGAGCTGTACAGGAAACACAAAGTACTACATTTGGGGGATTATAAACAGGCAATTCTGAAGAAATTATTTTAAACAAATAATTGCTAAAAGAACAGAGCTTAAAAGAAAGTTCTTTTTTTAAGACAAAGAAAGAAACTCACAAGATAACTGCTTGCCTATTGCCGTAGGTGTTTGTCCTTCAAGGCGGAAACGAGGCTCAGACGTCCCCTCTATTGCCTTCCCCTCTATGTGCACAGTGGCCGTGGGCCGCTGTTCTCTATCTGCTGCCTGCCCTTCCTCCCCAGCACCACACAGGTTCTTATGGGGAGAGAACACCGTGGGCATCCACAGCCTATAAGACACTGTGATGCTGGGCAAGCGTTTTTCCATCTCTGTGTTAACTGTGCTCTGAACCAACTACGAGCCATGGGTGTGGAGCCAGCAGCTCCCCTAGACATGAGGAAGATGCCCTCTTATTTCTCCAAAGCTGCGGTGGAGGGGTGTGGGGTGGAGTGGGAGCAGTAAACAATGGGCAAGAGTTGCTATGAGTGACCCCAGAGAGAGAGGAGGGCAGTGGGTTTCGATGAACCCCCTTCTAGAAATTCTAGCCAACCACAGCCTGAGAAGTGCATGAGAGAGGGAGCCAGCTCGGAGGGCTGTCTGACAGGGCCACGAACTGCCAGGGACAGCGATTCAGCTGCAGTGAAGAACCTCTCATCCCAGTCGGGAGATTTGTGGTTCAGTCTGTGGACCTTGGGGAAGTCTCTTCCCCTCTTGGAGTCCTGGTTTGCTAAACTACAAAATCTGAGATTTACCCCAGTGACACTAGAGTTTTACTCTGAAGATAAAACTATATAACATATATCAAAGTCACTTATTAAAACTGAGCTCACTCTTCTCATGTGACTCAGCAATCACACTCCTTGGTATTTATCTAAAGGAGTTGAAAACAAGTCCTCAGGAAAACCCTCACACTGATTTTATAGCATCTTTATTAATAATTGCCAAAACTCAGAAGCAACCAAGATGTCCTTCAGTAGCTGAATGGGTGAGTAAATTGTGATATGCCCAGACAGTGCACTATCATTCAGTGCTAAAAAATGAGCTATCAAGTCACACACACACACAAGACATGGAGGAATATTCGATGCATACTACCAAGTGAAAGAAGCAAATCTTTTTTTAACTTTTGTTGAATTTTTCCCATTACCATTTAGTCCCCTTATACCCCCTCTCCCAGCAATCACCACCTGTTGTCCATGCCCATGAGTCTTTTTTCTTTTTGGCTCAATCCCTCCACCTCCAACCTCCCCTCCCCCAGCTGTCATCCTGCCCTCCATCTATGAGTCTGTCCCTATTTTCCTTGTTAGTTCAGTTTGTCATTAGATTCCACATATGAGTGAAATCATATGGCATTTTTCTTTCTCTGACTGGCTTATTTCACTGAGCACAATGTTCTCGAGAAGCAAATCTTAGAAGCAAATCTTGAAAGGCTACCGTTGGTAGGATTCCGAGTAAACGACACTCTGGAAAAGGCAAAGCTATAGAGAAAGTAAGAAGATCGATGGTTGCCAGGGGTTTGGCGAGAGGGAGGGGTGACTGGATGAAGCACAGGGGAGGTTTAGGGCAGTGAGATTTTTCTGTACGATGGTGGTAAGTGTGGATACATGTCATTACATGCTTGTTGAAACCCATGAAATCTACAACACCAGGAGTGAACCCGAATGTGGACTGTGGACTCAGGGTGAATATGATGTGTCCACTTTCAGTTGGGGAACCTCCTGGTGGGGAAGGTTGACAGTGGGAGGGTGTGGGGGTGGGGTATGTAGGAACACTGCTTTCCATTCAGTTTTGCTGTGAACCTGAAACTGCTCTAAGAAATAAAGTCTAAACTATAAAGTCTAAAAATATAGCTTGGTAGCATTATTTTTTAAAAATTATTATTCCTATTGGTGACCTCAGTTGTAGAGTCGGGCTGGTACTGCTTGACTGAATCTTTAAACACAGGCATATTGTCAAACTAATTTTCCCTATACTGGAAACTTTATAATTAATAGTAACACCTACGGGAATAATGACTATTACTCACAACATGCCCCAGATTGAACTAAAGATAGCAACGTTTGGAAGCTACTTTAAAAGTAAGTTCCCCATCACGGCTCTGGAATCTCACATTCAAATCAGACGACTCTGGCAGGAGGGGCGGGCGTGTGGCTCCTCAGGAGACCCCAGGGTTTTGGGCAGGTGGGCACGCTCAGGAGGCCACAGGACACAGTAGAATATAACATCTGAGGCCACTCTGCCTGTCCCACCTGTGAAAATACCAAGGGGTCACCTGGTGCCTGGGAAAGACAGGGTGGAAAACATGAAGTCAAGTTTTGATGGGCAAAGGGGTGGGCAATGCCCCAGGCAGGGAAATGTTCGCTGGAGCCGGTTGCTGGGGCAGAGGTGGAAAGGCGAGAATGGAGAGGATCCATTCGGTGGAGCCTGGAGCAGGGCTGGTGGGTGGAGGGGAGACAGCCTGAGCCCCGACTCTAAATGTGCAATTTCTCACTGACCTCCCAGGCCTGCCCTTCCTCTATGTGCATCTCATTGTGGGCTTCTGCTGAGTCTGTGAATAAATTTGGGTTTTTTCCAGCCCCCACAGATGGAGTCGCTGGCCACCACTTCTCATGTTCAAGAAAGCTTGAGGCCTTGTTTTGCTCATAGCTGCCTTGAGCCACATCCCATCCCTCACTTTGGCTTACGGTTGAGGCCTGCGTGCCACAGTCCCTGTCTGTTTAAGGTCACATTTCAACTCAAGGGTGTGGCTCAGATGTTTCTGTTGTAAGGGACAGAAACATACTCCACACCATGCATGCCATGAGGAAATGATTTTTAAAAAGGAGCAGAAATATCACTGAGGGCCTCAGGAAGCCCTGGATGGAAGGACCCAGAAGACACGGGGACACTTTCTGGCTGCTGTTTCTATTCCTCCTGCCTCAAGCTTTTGTCTTGCTGCAGACTGACTTATCTTCATGTCAAAACAAACATGATTCAATAAAAAGTTCTCCAGTTTTACAATCTATAGTTTCAGCTTCCAAATACATTCTTGGTCCTAAGTCCAAGGATCCCCATGAAAGCCCCTGATGGACTTTGGCTGGGGTTCAATGCCCACCCTAGGGCACAGGACACAGTCATGCCATCCAATTCCTGGGGCCAAGACTTAATAACCTGTTGGCTATTCTGAGTTTTTCTGTCTTTTCCACTTGCCCACTAAAGAGAGTGTTGCCTTTACCCCCTCATTTAGATGAGAAGATGAAGAGCAAATATATGAGAAGGTAGTACATACATGTCCAGTGGCATTATTTTTATTCACTAGGGAACTCCCCAGGCTGCTGCCTAAAGGAAATTTCTTCTTTGCCATCCAGCCCTGGTCTACATCTTCTCTGAAGAATAGGGTTCAGAGACTTCATGGGAGAGGTTGCACAGGTTGAGACAGAGGCAAGCGTTGGGGGAGGAGAAAGGAGGACTCACAGATGCGGGAGAGAGGTGGGGCGGTGAGTGGCTTGGCAGAGACTCTGGGAAGCTGGAGCAGTGAGGGAAGCACGCAGACTGGAAGTGGGGTTTTCAGAGGACTTGGGGTGGGTGGTGCATGGACTGGAATCTCAGTAATGTTCTTCAGGAAATGTGACTAAATATTGGAATACCTTTCTATTTAATGTTGACTGCTGAGCAATATTAAATTGATGAAGAGAGTAGACCATGTGGGGCTTTCTTACTATCACATACAAAAACGTCTAGAATTTGGGGGGTAATCAAATGCTGAGGGTGGTGGTGATGATGATAGAAGATATTTATTGAGCATATACTATGTGCCAGGCTCTGTGCCAAGTGTGTTACATGCAGATGATGTCCCAAACAATACTTCAAGGAAGGGACGATTATTATCTTTTAAAACAACAAACAGATGCAGCCATTGAGGCCTAGAGAGTTTAAATGACAAGTCCAAAGACATACCTGTAAGTGGCAGAGCGGGGATTAGAATCTGGGTGCTGTGATTTCGGCCATGAAATGGATGGGTGTGTGAAGTCCTGATGGGTGGGTGCATGAGGGGGTTGCATGGTAAGAGATTAAGCCATTCTTCGAAGATGGGTGCAGGGCAGACAACCCTGCTAAGCCAGGTAACTTTAACCCCAGAAGGCTTACAGTTCCTGCTGGGCTTCTCTCAACAGAGGGCTACTCCTTGCCGTTCGGGTCAGATTAAGATGTCCTCATGTTGCTTCAAAGTTCTTCATCAGTCCCTACTGACCTCTCTCACTGAAACCTAAACCCTGAGCTGACCTCACAAATCAACACTGGCCAATGTGGCCCAGTGGCTCCTGGACATAGCCATCAGGTCACTTTACCTGCATGCCTTTCTCAAAGCAATAACCAGCTAGCAACATCATCTTTCACCTGATCTGTTTATCTATCTTACCTATCTATTTATTGTTTTTTAGGTCCTTGTTAATTTAAAACAATGTGACATCAGAGGATCAGGCAGCATCAGACTCAGGACCCAGGGAAAGTAGGAGAGTAACCTTGGGGAGCTCATGTGTTGACATTGGAATCACCCCATCTGGGTGAGCACCAGAGGCCTCTCAGCAGACACTGTGGAACCCAGAGAGAGAGAAGAGGCTAGTAATGGCCACCACTCTGCCAAGGTGGCTGGCACTGTGAGACTGTGTGACATGGCCTGGGGAGCCAGGGAGTAGCTGAGGCAGCAGCAGGTCCTAGGGGCCTGAATGAAGTTCCTGCAATTTCAGGTTGAAGTAGAGGTGATGGAATGTTTTACTCCAAGTCTAACATGGCCCCAGAATCACAGGTCTTGTTGCTAACTTGTTTACTTCAGGGTGTTGCATTTTACCAATGTCACAGCACCCTCCTGTAGGTCATATTTCTGAGTCCACATTCTTTGTTTGGAGCATCTTCAAGCCTGAGTGACCACTCACAGGGCAACTCACTGAGTACATGTTACCTAGAGACTTATGCTGTGCAGCATGGTCAGGGGAAGAATTGGAAACACATAGAAATCTAGCAAAACTGGCAGGCTTCCTAGGGTGTTAGCCCAAGCTCCTCTCTGAGAACTTCTCAGTGCATCAGAAAAGGACTTATGTCTCTCTCCCTGATTACCACTGGCTGCAGTGAGGACCAGGCTTCCCTTGGAGCAGCAGGATGAGGCTGGAGGGAGGGCCCCATGGGGCCATTGATTCCCTCATCATTATGGGTCAAGACACTTGTTAACTATGACAACCAAAGACCCATTACTGATAATGCAGTCAAAATGGAAACTTAAAATGGCTCAAGCCCAAGACAAGAGCAGAATCTGTGAACTAAGAGATTGAGTCATCTTTTCTACACCTAGGAAAAATACATCGATTTATAGATTGTCACCTCAGTACCTGAGAGGTAGTTCAGAGAAACAAAAGAAGGACGAACTTGCAGAAGTTGAAATTGGCTTGTATTCTGCTAAACCATTTATAATAGTACTAGTAGTAGTAGTAGTAGTAGTAGTAGTAGTAATAATAATAATAATAATAATAATAATAATAATACTTATATAATACTACCATGAACCAGGCACCATTCTAAGCATTCTACATGTATGAATTCATTTAATCTGACCACCTGACTGATAGGACCAGTATGGGACTGCCCATTTCTTTAAGTCTCCCCTTGATTTCTGCCTTTATAGGTGACCCGGGCTCATGTGATATAAGGAATAACTTTGTCATTGGCCTGTAGTGAATGCTTGAAAGTCTATCATGACACTAGATTAAAAAATATTGGTATTGGCTAAATGGAGACCCAACTGTAAGGGATAACCCTTTACATTAAAAAAAAAACCTGTTAAATATCAATTGTGGTAGGCACTGTCATAAACATTATTTCATTCAATTCTCACAGTCCTACAAAATAGGTGGTATGTGTAAAATGAAGCTAAGAGAGCCTGAGAAACTCACTCAGGTTCTCCCAGGTAAAGTGGGGGAACGGGGATCTGAGCCCCAACACTCACTCTAACAGGTCACGCCCAGCACATTCCATCTCCTGTGCCTTAGGGCTTTAGCCCTAGGTGAATACCTTTTCGTTTACTACTACCTTGTTGTATATTTTTAGTAAGTAATGAACTTAACATAATCACAGTGCCATCATCAGACCAAACAACATTAACAATAATTCACAGTAAAGCTCATGTTCCATTTTCCCTGGTTGTCTGAAGTACATCTTTTTAAATTGGCTTGTTCAAATCAGCGTCCAAATAAGAGCCCCACAGCACTTTTGGCTTCTATGTCTTTTTCTCCCTTTGACTTATTTTTTATAAGAGAAAAAATTTCAAACCTTCAGAGAACTTGAAAGAATAGTATAATTAACATCTGTATATCATTCAACAGGAGTCACTGTATTTGGTTTGGTTTTAAATCTCACTTCATCTATAATTGTTCCACTTATCTTTTAAAAAGAGTCACTTAAAGAGTCACTTATTTCTGGATTAAATTGGGTCATTTGATCTGTAGACTTTCCTGTGTACTTAATAATTCTGATGAAATCACATGATGTCATTTAACATGTTCCTCTATGAACTGTGAGTTACATCTAGAGTTTGATTCTATTCAGCTTCTTTGTTTTTTGAGGGAGGGGCAGAATATATGGCATGCTTCATAAGTGATGCTGTATACTTCCATTTCTAGTTAATCAGGATACCCATAATACCTGCTTCATTTAACCTTGATCTTTGGGTTTAGGTGGTGTCGACCTGATCCATACCTTACAGAATTCAGCTGGTGTCAACCTGATCTGTCCCCATCAACCTTGAACCCTAATGGCTTTAGCAGCCCTTGGTGATTGTTGCCTCAAACCATGATTTTGTTAAGGTTTATAGACTGGAGAGTTCCCAATTTTATCATCCCTATTTGGCTTCCTGGTTGCCTTTCTTCTGTAAAGAACTTTCCCATAACAACTATTTGGTTGCCAACAGGTACAGTCCGTTTAGGAAAAAGGTAAGATAACTACTTGATTCCTTTATTTTCCAAATATTGAGTTGGTGCTCTGGCCACTTCCAAAGGGGACTAAGGAGGTTTTGCCTATTGTGGTAGTGGGGAAGGTGCGGGAGGGGTGTGGAGTATTGCTATGAACCCAGAAGCTTTTCCGTATTTGATGTATTTCAGTCCATTGCAATATGCTTCTGTCTTTTGATGATCGAACTCTCTCATCCTTGGGAGGTGGGGGCCCCTTCGACTTGGCCACTCTGTCATTTTGATGTGATCACGGTAATTTTCGATAGCTTCCTTGCTTTCAGGCGTGACAAGATGTTCCAGCTCAAGGAGCCCTTGTTCCTTTTAGCGGGAAATGGCATCTGCGGACTACAGTCTGGGAAGTGGGGTGTTCGTTGTTATGGAGTTGTCATTGCTTCTAAATCTTTTCAGTGAATATTGCTAGGAAATATCAGATTTTTAGAAAAGAAAAAGAAATCATGAGTTTATACTGATATTTTCAATTTGAAGTAAGAATAATGGGCATTTATTTTAATTCCTTGATTTTATTCATTTATAGGTCTATATTTTATGTCCTTATGTTGAAAATCTTGGTTCCTTCCAAATGTGATTAGAACAAACATGTTTGTTTTATTCTGTTTTCAAAATAACATCAACCCCCTACAACAGGCCCACTGCGTGCAGAGCAAGGGTTCTTGGTATCTTTGTGGCTCTCTTTGTCCTTGGGCTAGGTCTCACTAGGGGTCTGTGGTGAAAATACTGTGGTTCATACTGCTTGAAATAAGCTTCCTACGAGTGATTATGCTACCAACTAGAAAAATAAGTAGGTTGTTTCCTGTTCATTTTAAGTTATTACTTTTATTTAGTTATTATTTTAAAATTGCACGTAACATTTACTGGTTCTAAAATCAAACTACAAAAAGTGCATTCAGAGAGGTCTAGTTATTATTCAACCCAACTTCCTTCTGTTCTCTCTCTTCCTCCATGGTAATATATATTTTTAATGAGTGTGTGAGTGTGTATACACCTATATATACACATGTACACACATATACTGATATGTATATGTGCATGTTATATATATATATATATATATATATATATATATAGTGTGTGTGTGTGTGTGTGTGTGTGTGCGCGCGCGCGCGCGTGTGTGTGTATCCTGGGGATCACTTCATAGCAGTTTATGGAGACCTTTCTCATTCTCACTGACAGCTGCATAGCCTTCACTTGTAAGTGTGTCACATAGTTTATTCAGTCAATTCCTTGTGTAAGGACACTTGAATTGTTTCCAGTCTTTGGCTCTTATATATTGTGCTGAGTGAATACTTCTATACATACGTACGTCATCTAGAAATTTTTCCAGTGTGTCTTGGAGGTTGAATCCCGGAAGTGGAGTGATGGGGTCAAAGGGTGAATGAAACTGTAGTTGTGGTAGATATGGCCAAACTCCTGTTCCTAGCAGTGTGCTCTGCCTGCTGTGTGCTCCTCTCTGTCCTGGGCTGTTTGTAAATATCAACATCTGGGAGACTGTGCTACACTTGATCTTTGGAAAACTTGACTGCTAGTGAATCTGTGAGGTTTTCAGCTAACTTGGGCCTCCTGCTTTCCTTCTTCACTTTGAAATTGTAGTTCAGTTTGGCATTACAAGAACGTGCCAGGGGCTATGGGTATGAGCAGAAATGTTCCTCTCAGAGTGACTCAGAGACCTTGGGACATTGCATGAGCTGCTATGAGATCTCATTTTGCAGCCAGAGATAATATTTACATTGTGTTGAGCCTATTGGGCTGATGGTTCTAAGTATAAAATCCATCACAGTTGTGGGACTTACTCATAGCAACTGAGAGTGAAAGAAAACCCCAAGAGAGTCAGTATCCCTGCGTGCCCATCCTGACAAAGCTTATAATAGGGATTTGTAATGGGGAGATTAGAGGTATAAAGGCCTTACAACCCAACTCCATGGCCACCAGTTCCTTCCTACATTTGGTTGCCAAGTTCTTCTATCATAAACTGACCCAGGTCAGTTTATGTATTCTCCCATTTTTAATTTATTTTTACTTTTTATTATTTTTAAATCCTCACCTGAGGATATGTTTATTGATTTTAGAGCAAGAGGAAGGTAAAGAAAGGGAGAGAGAGACATCAGTTAGTTGCCTCCCATATGCTCCCCAACCAGGGATAAAACCCACAACCTAGGTATGTGCCCTGACTGGGGAATCAAACCTACAACCTTCTGGTGTGTGGGACAATGTTCCAACCTACTTAGCCACCCAGCCAGGACCCCCCTACGTATGTGAAGTTGTGGGAATGGGGATCCCCCATACCTTATGTATCTTATTTAATCCTCATGGCAATAATTCTATGAGACAGGTCTTATTATCTGCAATCTAGATGAAAAACATAATGTTCAGAGAGGGTAAGTGAGAGGCTTATTTCAAACATTACATAAGCAGTGAAGTCAACTTCTGCTCTTAACTGTGTGTGGCACTGAGGCCAAAACCTGCAGGGGTTGGGGAGCACGGAGCACAAGCAGGCTAGCTCCAAGATGCTGGTAGTCCTCACACCCCTCCCCACACCATTGCCATGTATTTCTTATTCTGAGGAAGGGGCCCTAGGAGGGTGTTGGGCTGGATCATTAGCTTGCACTGTGGATTTGTTTTTCTCACTGAGGTCCCAGAGGTCATCATTTGCCTCCACTCACTTTGCCCTGGTTGGCCACAGATGCTGATGTCCAGCCTCCCTTGGTCTCAGGCCTCTTCTATTGGCAAACCTGCAAGAGAAAGGCCAAGTCAGCCTGTGTTCTCAGAGAACAGAGGCTGGAATACAGCATCGCAGCTCATGGCAACCACATGATACTTGGGTGAGCACCAAGTGGCACATTTTCGCCCTTCTTTCCTGTCCCTCTCCCCCATGTACCTGTTTCTGACTAGATGTTTCAATCCTTGCATCATTCTCTCCTAGAAATAGCCCCTCCCCCTCCCCCACACATTCCCTATGTA
This sequence comes from Carollia perspicillata, assembly GCA_004027735.1. Lineage (NCBI taxonomy): Eukaryota > Metazoa > Chordata > Mammalia > Chiroptera > Phyllostomidae > Carollia > Carollia perspicillata. Next base: position 49,332 of record PVKM010000659.1, read on the forward strand.
ACCCCCCAGGGTATCTGGCTGGAACCCTGTGCTAATCAAGACAGCCAGTTATAGGACTAGAATGCACCCATTCACCTGTAAGTCCAGAGGCTGACCACAGAGCCCTGGTGCTGGGTACCTCTATATGTTAAGACAATATTCAAAGATTTGTTTGTTATTACTGTTATTGGCAGTAGCATCTAGATTCTTAGGTTTAGTATACGATTGTTCCAAATGATAAGCAAGACCTGCCAGTTTAGCCATAGGATTCCAAATACCTATTGAAATGGTGGAGAGGGGGTGGGTAATCCAGTAACATCTGCAAAAACCACTGCCTCATGGCTTTTGATGGTCATTAGGTCCTAAATCACTGGCCAGGAGATTCCTGTGCCACGACAATTATGGATGGCTCTTCTGGGCTAAAGATCACACCTGGTTCTCCTCTTGGTTTACGGTGCCTTTCAAGGTTTTGGAGTTTAACAGGGTCTGTCATTACTATTTGCTGTTACTAGTGATATGACTTCACTAGAAGCCGCAAGTGTGCTGTGAGAAAGCTGAGTAGACCCTGATATCATAGCTCAACCCTCTGGAGAGATATCTCAACAGGGCCATAAAAAACTCACAGAGAATGATTCTGCTCTGGTGCTGGACCCAGGCTGTGGCCAGGAAGCACTGTGGAGAAGAGCCTGGGGCCCAGAACCTGTGGACTGAACCTTTCACTGGGTGTAGCACTAAGGTCTTTCAGAGATTGCTAGGGGAAAAAATGTTACATAATCTGTCACCCAAACCCGTCCACCATCCCGAATTCCGGCTGATGATGAAATTATTCATGCAGCCACCCAAGCTAAAGACCAAAGAGTCATTCTAGATTCATTCTTCCTCCTCTTTTCTGCATTCATCTAAACCATTAAGTCCTCTTAGTTTTACCATGGTAACGTTTTCCCACCTCACCGCCATGGTCTTAGTTCAAGCCATTAGTTACTCAGCTCCTTTGATCATCTCCTCACTGGCCTTGGCCCTCAGTCACAACTTTCCATCCAGCCCCCAAGCCTGATCATGTCGCTCTCATGTTTAAAACACCTTTCACATCACCCCATGGCCCAGAGTATCCAACTCCTTAACACAGAGAAAACCTGCTCCCAAATCCCCTGCCTGTGACTCTGTCCTCTCAATGCAGATCCTCCAAGCAAAAGAGAAGCGACACTGGAGACTCACAGGAGGCTTCCACTACCTGTGCGTGCAGGTGGCATGCGTCACTTCCACTTGTATTTCATTGGCCAGAGCTAATTTTTGGCTCCTCTTCCCCACAAGGGAGGCGGGAAGTTTAGTCTCTCCCAAGGTCAGGAAAGAAAGGAGAACCAGATACCGTTGAACACTAGTAATATCTGCCTTTTGCTCCTTATGCTTCAGGTATTCCAAAACCCTGTGGCCCGCTTAGCATACCTTACCATGCGATATCTCTGTGCCTTTGCACGTGCTTTGCATGTGCTGTTCCCACTCTCTGGAATGCTTCGCTTCTCCCACCTTCCCATCTCTCCCAGCCTTTCTTTCTCTGCCAACATATATTCTAGGAAACTCTCCAACTTGGTTTTCAGAACCCAGATGGAGTATCATTTCTATGAACCTTCTCTAACCACCCTCAGGCCCCAATGATGAATAGTGTGCACCCTCCTCAGTGCCATAACACCCTTGGGATATAGACGAGTTATTGAGATTACCTTCCCCTATTCACATGGTTTGTTGATGTATCTGTTCTTCCTGTTCCCTTATGTCCCAAGATTTTGACATAGACCCTGGCAGTAACAGGTGCCCAATATATGTGTATAAAATTGCACTGAGTGAATAAAGGTGACTCATTACTAGGGAGGACTCGGGTCCTTCTCATGGATCCCACTCACAGGTCCAAAGAGGTTGGACACAGTGGTCCACTTCAGGGCGGTGTCCTCCTCTCTCCCAACCTTCTGCTGATGCATCAGATGGGCCTTGTCTCCTTGGGCCTAACAGCTAGGAGCTGACAAGAGGTTAATTCTCTGGGTTCCCGTGAATGCTCTTCACGCTCATTCTTGAGATCAGTCCAGGAGCTAACAGGAAAGGGGAATAATACTAGAGGGGGCAGCAGCTTTGGAAAAGGAGGAAAAGGTGAACAGTGGCTGACATCACCAAGGAGGTGAAGGCATTTCTGCCATTTCCTTCTTGGGCAAAACCACCCTATATTAATGTCAACCTCTGCCCAACAAGATTCCCGTTAACCACTGATCCCCAGGACCCTGAGGCAAAGAGGTCTTACATCAAATCTTCCTTCTCCTCATTGCCCCTTAGCTTCTCCCACTAAGGCAGGCTGCTTCAACTGGCCTCTATTTTTTCTAGTAGAACTCAGTCAACTGGATCCCAACCGCCCTCATTCTGTAAGCATGGTCTCAAACCACCTGCCTTCCTCTTTCCTGTCCTTGAAAGCTAATTTTCCAGCTAATATTCCAGTCTTCTCGGGGGATCCCATCTGTGGGCACAGCCATGCTAACTCAGTGTTCCTGGTGAACTATAATGGTGATCATTGGTGTTGCCTTCTTCCTATGATCTTTCTAATAAGCTGTGCTTCTATATATTTTCTCTCTCATTTTCACTCTCTATTGTCAAAACTCAATTTTGTTATTCTCATTCTACACACTTAATAGATCAGAGTGAGTTAGTGCGGCATCTGTGCTTCCCCTTGGCTAACCGTGCCTTCTAGATTAGTAACCACAGTAGATTTAATTAGCACAATGTTTACCTCTGCTTCTTGCTCATTAATAAAGATATCACAGCCGAGCAGGCTCCCGTGACAGCCCTCCCGAGCCATATCCAGGTGTTTGAGTGGAAGAAGGAGGCCATTTGATTATTTGTGTGGTAATTGACATAATAATGTGTTCATAATCATTTTCCCAGAGGTTCAACAGACTCCTCAAAAGCAATTGTCATACAATTATTAGTTACTTTCAAAACTGTATTTTTAAATCAATAAAGCATTTCTGAGGTCTTTAAAAATATTCCATTCACTATTCTACTATGTCCACAACTTTTCATATATCTAGAGCCTCTAAAATAGAAGAATATGAAACGAAATCAAAGGTCACAGAGCTGCGTGCGGGAAGAGGAGTAGTGAGCAAGCCTTGTGCAAGGTCACTAGTGGCTACGTGCCATGGGTGGGAACCTGCCTGTCTGCTGGGCCTCGAAATGTGACCATTGGGCCTTTTTTGTTACCTAGCAATTTTCTCATCTAAACCCACTAGAACTCATGTTTGAGGAGGAAAATTTCACAAATCTGTTCAGAGATCTCTGCAACACTTAACTGTGAACTATTTAGTTGTTGGTCCCAAAGCTCCAAGGGTATTTGCACAATGCAAAGAACTCCTTTATGTAAAATATGACAGAAGGGTTGCTGAATGTGATTGTCATATATTATCGGTGTGTCTGCTGATAAGAGCATAAGCTGGCAGCCCAGGGTGATGTTCATAAGACCTCTGTGGGAAGGGTGAAAGTGACACAGGATAAACTTGGGAGGGGGACATGAAGATGATAGTAACGATAACTTACAGCTGGATAATGTGGCGGCGCTTAATTAAGGCTGCATCAGAGGCTTTCCAAACACCCCAAAGGTATGGATTCAGTTGATCAGGGACTGAGATCCAGGCACGTGTATTTGGAATAAGGTCTGCCTGGGTACTTCTTCTGCCCAAATGCTCCTTTTGAGAAGCACCAAAAGCAGTACGTGGTTTTTAAAGTACGTTTCCATTCCACACAACTGTTACATGAGACTGTTCCTGTGTTGTCAGATTCAGGGTCGCTTTTCTAAACTTATCACTTGGCCTCTTAGTTGACCTCTCACTCTTCTTGGGCAGATGCTCTCTTCTTTTCTTGCCTCCTTCTGATTTTCTTTGGACCACAGTGACAGCTATTTCTCATCTCTTTTGCTGGATCCTCTTCCTCAACATCCTCTAAATGTTGGCAAGCTCCAGGGCTCAGCCCCTGCATATCCTCTCTCTCCCCAGGTGACTCATGCAGCCCCATGGCTTCATATACCTCCTCTGTAGTGACTAATTTCTTCATTTCTATCTCCAGCTCTGACTTGCCTACTGAACTTGAAACTCCTATATCCTACTATCTAGATAACATCTCTCCTCGGATATTTAAAACAGTGCAAACCTAACATGTCTCAACTAAAGCAGAATTCTTGATCCCTGTAAACCTCTTCATTCTCTAGGCTTCCCCATTTTACTCAACAACCTACTCAGTCCAGAAATCTGCCTGATCCTCTACCTCACCCTCATTCTGAGGCAATTGTCAGGCCCCTCCCTTTCTCTTTTGTTTATTTATCTGCATACTATTTATGCCCTTTTTATTATTTTTGCTACTTAGTTATGCACATTAGAATGAGAGCAGGGACCTTGTCTCATGTTTATTTGAAATATTCCCTATCCTAAATAACTATTGAATGAATCAATCAATTTACTTAACTGAATCAAGTTGGTTGTGAAGAAGGCTTGATCATCCTTTTTTTTTCATAGATGAGAAAAATGTCATCTAGTTGGGCTGGATGACTTTCTTGAGTTCCCATAGCTAAATCAGTGGCAGGGCAAGACTTCTGAGTCTTACTCCAGCCCCCTTTCCACTTATGTTGAGGTTGCCTCCACGTAAAAAATTCCACCTCAGCGCTGGCTGGTGTGGCTCAGTGGATTGAGTGCCCACCTGCAAACCAAAGGGTCACCAGTTCAATTCCCATTCCAGGCACATGCCTGGGTTCCCAGCCAGGTCCCCAGTGGGGGGCACGCAAGAGGCAACCACACATTGATGTTTCTCTCCCTCTTTCTCTCTCCCTTCCCCTTCTAAATATAAATAAATAAAATCTTAAAAAGAAATTCTACCTTAAGAAAATATCCTCATCTTCCACTCTGGCCAGGTGGCTCAATTGGTTGGAGTGTTGACCTGTACAACAAAAGGTTGTGGGTTTGATCTCCTATTGGGAGACATGTGGGAAGCAACCAATTGATGTTTCTGTCTCACATTGATGTTTCTTCTCTTTATCTCTTCCTCCTACTTTCTCTAAAATCAATAAACATATTCTTGAGTGAGGGTTAAAAAAATGTCCTCATCTTCCTTAAAAAAAATCAGATGTCCTCCACACCAATGCAAAGTAAGAATGGTATACAGTCTGGGTCTCAATGCAGAGAGAAGCAAACTTTGCCTGAGTCCTAAGGTTCAGTCAATTTCTGCTGACCTCCATGAAAGGAATGTGGTGGGGCACAACAACAATCAAACAGGGGCTGTGTGTGTGTGTGTGTGTGTGAATATGCAGCGCCTTTGTGTTAGTACTGAACCAAGGCCCCTGAGGTGAGTCATAGTCACCAGCACACATTCCTTGAACTAAACCACCAGCACCTTCTTCCCCAATCATTGTTCACCTAGGAAACAAGCCTGAGGGGAAAGTTTGAATGCACCTCAGGACAGAGTTTGCCAGCACTCTTAAGATTAGAAATGGGATTGTCAATTAGTTTTCAACTTGGGAAAGGGGACTTTAAGTTTCTGTTTGTGGTAGGTAACCAGTTAACCACGCTTTCTCTAACTGAACCAGTGGAAGTACCTAGATTAACAATGGCAGTGTTTACCCAGGCCTGAGCATTTCAGAAAATGTGTAGGAAATCGTTCCTATAGCAACAAGGAGATGACAGTTCAGGTCTGCTGCTCCAGCTGGATCACAGAATGCAGCAGGCGAATTCTCTGTCTTCAAATTAAAGCTCTCCTTGAAAAAGAATATGATCATGTTCTTAAACTCCACTTAGCTTTCAGATCTGCCAGCTCAGAAAACACAGCCAGGGTCTTCCAGGCTGCACTTCCAAACTGTCAAGGACATCCAAGGAATGGAAGAAGCTTGAAAATCTGCTCACCTCCTGCTGGCTTTTCTTAAGCCTCTGGTATTTTGGGTTCTCTGGTCAGTTCTGTTTTGCCAGCTAATTCTAAGCCTTAGCACCTGGGCTTGAAACTCTGGCTGCCACCATCCATTTCCCATGGTTTCCATGTTTGAGGCACAGAGATTGTCCTGGTACAGAGGATTAGCAAACCTCTGCTGCTCTGAGCACTCTACCCTGAGCGGAAAGAATTGGCTGAGGAACAGAGGAAGTCAGCTGGGGGTTTTGCCAGCTGTTCAACAGTGCACAAATCCCTTAATCTTGCATGTTAGCTTCCACGTTTCTAAAACCGGACATATACATTATATGATTATCTGAAGGATTTAGCTCAGAAAAGTAGAGAAAGCACCTAGTTCAGTGCCTGGCCAGTGGTGGCTTTCTATGAATGCTGGTTCTCTTTTTTTGGATTCCCCATTTCTCAGACCACACCTCCTTCAGGAAGACAGACTTTCCAGGTAGAGGCAAAGATTATTGGGAGGAGAAAGCTTCCCTGATGGGCAGGGAGGGAGAGAAGCAGTGGGCACCTAAGGATGTCGTTCTTTGGGATGAGGTCATAGAGCGTGTGTTAGGTAGAATCCAGCCAGAAAGAAAAAAATGCATGGACATGTTTTGGAATATTTGATAGAAATCTTCAAATTGATTTTTAAAAGGCTGCTGAATAGCACTTCATTGGTTAATTGATATTTTCTTTAGTCTTGCGTTGCTAAGAGTTTCACCAGAGCTGTGCACACAGGGTTTGAGGCCCAGAGGGACAGGAGGGCACTGAACAAGCAGACTGAAGAGGACCCAGCAGCCCTGGGCAGAGCTTGCCCGCCCTCCTGCTGGAATTGCCCACACCGCCTCTTCCTGAAGGGCGAAAAGATTGGGGTGGGGTGGGGTATTTAATATTTTACTTCTTCAATCTGCAACCTGATCATCTTTGACCACAGAACTGAGAAAGTTTTGTTTACTTAATCAATGGACATTGCCTCCTATAGGGAAGAAAAAGATATTTTCCCTCTACCCTCCTGGGTTTTCTGGCTGGGACCCTAGAAATTAAACTGACAAAAAAACATATGAATGAGAAAAAGAAACAGCTTTAATTATATGTGAAGGCAGAATTTGGTGGCTTACATACCACACCCAAAGGGCAACAAAAAGTAGAGTAGAGGCTAGACAAATGAAAATGGATTTGGGGCTTTTTTTGTAACCGAAGGTATACCTATTCTAATTGTGACTCAAAACTAAAACCAACAAGCCTTTTTATTGTTTACCCATGGACACAAGACATGTTCCCAAAGACAATATAAAAGATGTGGCCCTCATGACCAAGTCATTCCCTATGATAGCCAAAAAAGAGAAAGGCTTAGACAAATCTTCTGAGAACTAGTATCAGGATATCATCAACTCACATTTCCTTCGGAGCCTCGAACCTGATGGTTGGCCATCCACAGACACAGGCCAAGCAACCTGTGCCCCTCCGCGGGTGGAAAGCCAAGACTAGCTCTCAAGACACAAAGCAAGGCAACCAGGAAAGCACTGGCTACCCCTGGGAAGGAAAGGACAAATCAGCACTCAAAACCAGATGTATGCCCTGACCAGTGTATCTCAGTTGCTTGGACATCGTCTCACAAAGCAAAAGAGCGCCAGTTTGATTCCTGATTAGGGCACATGCCTGGCTTGTGGGTTCAGTCCCCAGTTGGGGCATGTACGAGAGGCAACCAATTGATGTCTTCCTTTCACATTGATGTTTCTCTCCCTCTCTTTCCCCTTCCCCTCCCCTCTCTCTAAAAATAAATAAAACCTAAAAAAAATTTCACAAGAGTCCCAGTGCAGATTATGAATTCTTACCAGTGCTCTTCTCCTGTTAATCTCAATTTGGAAAGCAAAAGATGAAGAGATTCTTAACTGCCCTCTGTTGAGTTTGCAGGCAGAATTCTGGGAGGCTGACTTATAGAGATTTTGCCTTTTGTCAGACATCCCAGGATTTCTGCTGAATGCTTAAGAACTACTGGCATGTCCCAGCTGGTCCTTCGTGGTTGCCAAAACTTTAGAGGAGGAAAAGGCAATTCTTATTCTATACCTGTAGTTCCAAAGTCTGGGGACCACAAATCAAACTGATAGATTAACAAGAGAAACAAACAAATTTAATTATGTACATACATATGAGAGTTCACAAAGAAAAGTGTGGCTCAAGGAAAGCAGTATGGAGATACCTCAAACAGTTAAAAATGGATCTGCCTTTTGACCCACCACCCCACCCACTTCTGAGAATATATCCAAAGGAATACAAAACACTGCTTTGAGAGAACATATGCACCCCTATGTTCACTGCAGCATTATATACATTCACCAAGATATGGAAGCAGCCCAAGTGTCCATCAGTAGATGAGTGGATAAAACACTATGGGGCATTTACACAACGAAATACTACTCAGCCATAAAAAAGAAGGAAGTTATACCCTTTGCGACAGTATGGATGGACCTGGAGAACATTATGCTAAGTGAAATAAGCCAGTCAGAGAAAGACAAATACCATATGATCTCACTCATATGTGGAATCTAGTGAACAAATTGAACTAACAAGAAAATAGAGACAGACTCTTAGACGGAGAGCAGGATGACAGCTAAGATGAGGATGATGGGGGTGGAGGGACTGAGCAAAAAGGAAAAGGACTCATGGACATGGACAACAGGGTGGTGATTGTGGGGAGGGGGAGGTATAGAGCGACTAAATAGTAATGGGAAAAATACAATTAAAGATCATTAAAATGTAAAAAAAAAAAAAGAATTTGGGGGCTTATATACCACACCCGAAGGGCAACCAAGTGAGGAAAAGAGGCTAAACAAAGAGGGGTTTGGGGTTTCTGGCTGGCGGAGGCAATCGGTGAGAAGGTGACCGGGGAAAGCACAGCAAATAAGGGCCGTTATAAGGTTTGCCGTGCAGATTTGAGTCAGCGCCTTCTCCACTGAGGGGTTATTAAGAGTTCTCCTTTTCCTGCTGTGGGAGAGGGAGACACCTTTACACACTGACATTTCCTTTATAAATGTTCATTTCCTTTACGAAAGAAAAGCTTATGCGTTGCTCTTACTATCTCTGCTGTTCCTCAGTTGCTTTCGGCTCCACATCATCCACACGCCAAAGAGGCATCTCGTGGAGTGCCATGTTCCGGCGCCCTTCGCTCCCAAACCGGCGGCAGCGAAGTCATGGCACACAGGCTGCTATTCTGGACTAGAGGCTTCTGACCCGCAGCAGGAAATGGCCAGGAAGTGACAGCAGGAGAAAGAAGCAGAAAACTTCTGCATAACTCATGCATGAACTAATGAACCTTTCCATAAAGAGTCACTTCTGGAAGACACATTTTTAATGTTCTTAAATGGGAATGCTGGCAACATTGGAAGGTGAAGGCCCCCACAGGGCAGTGACTGGCTCTTCCTGGAGGGAGAACCCAGGTGCCCCAGAGGAGAACCACAGAATCTCTGGTCCAGGTCTGGCCAATTCTGTTGCAAACAAGATGGGCATAGAGACAGGGATTCAAGTGGAGAGGTCTAGAAACCAGAGGGAGGATGTCAAGATGGCTTGTTGTCTAGCAACCATCCTGGACTCCTGTGAGTCCTGCTGGGGAGGAGAGCAGAACTAGAAAGCCACGAAGGCCCTGGGCCATTCCTGATTGAACTCTGGGCACTGAGATAAGCAAAGTTCTGCCTGTTCTACGCAGGCCCACCTTTAACACAGCGTTGGAGCACTAAAGATCCACCAGGCACCATGGCCGAGGGGGCTATCCTGCATTTCCACCACCTGGCGGGCTGCTGAGCTGGGGAGACACGGCCTGCAGGAACCAGACTGAGCTTCAGCCCTCCCCAAGCTACAGGTTCCTGGGCCCTCAGGCCTCCAACCCTGGTTCTCACTCCCAGCCCAAGGGTTGACAATTGGATGTAGACTTTGTACCAAACGAGGTTGTGAGGCTGAGGACTCAGGGATCTGCAGGAACTTTAGGGGTAGTTGGTCACCAAAACACCCACCTCTCAACTCAGTTCACAGAGGCTTCAATCCCAGAACCACCAGGGATGCCACGCCCCTTCCAGGGTGCAGAGGTGATTTGGGGAGACACACTGTCTTTACCATAATTGCTTTGCCCCAGAGAAAGCAATTATTTGGCTACATATACCATTGCTGAGTGTTACTATTGTTGCTGCTCACATGGAATTTTGACAATCAATCCTTGTCCTAGAAGATTTTCAGCCTAAAAACCATAAAACTAGCAACATTAGGCCCCGCTCTTCATTCTCCAACCCTCATGTGTGTGCACATCCAAAAATAAATAAAGGAATTGGTTAAGCTCATGGATTTGGAAACCAGCCTGGACTCAATTCCTAACTCCATCCCTTACTAGATGTATGATTTTGAATGAATTTTCCTGTCTGTGCCTGTTTTTGAAATTTGTAAGAGTATCTCCCTCATGTTCTGTTTTGGAGATGATGACATTAGATGATGTGTGTAACATGTGTGCACACCAGGCTCTCAGTTGTTGTGGGTGCGGCACTGCTATCACTACCATCCTCAGATACACGCCGTGCCTGGTGTAATGGGAAGAGCAGCAGCTTGTTCTAAAGTTTTCCTGCGTTCAATTCTAGTTCTGCTACTTCTTAATGGCGTAACCTTAGACAAGTTACTTAACCTCACTTAGCCCCAATTTCCTCATCTGGAAAAAGGGGATTACGGACCTCCCAGGGATGCAGTCAACCCCAACGGAGGGTCACACAAAGAAAGCTTCCAGCTGTGCTTGGCACCTAGAAGATGTTTCATAATCACCTGCTGAAGTCCTTTCATGTCTTCAAGACCAGACGAAATACTACGCCTCAGAGTCTTCCAGACCACATAAAAACAGCAATTCTCTCCCTTACATCGTCATGCTTATTTTCATAGTCAAGTCCTGTATTCATTTTCTAGGGCTGCCATAACAAAGTGGCACAGAGGAAGTGACTTTAACAATGGAACTATATTATTTCACTGGTCTGGAGGCTGGAAGTCCAAGATCAAGGTGTCAGCAGGGTTTGTTTCTGCTCAGGTCAATCTCCTTGCTTTGCTAATGGCCACCTTCTCACTGTATCCTCACGTAGGCTTTCCAGTCTTACTCAATCAGCACCTCATTTAACTGGTTAGATCATAGGACTTCATTTAAGTTTAATTACCTCTTTTAAAACCCTATCCCCAAATACAGTCACACTGAGGGTAGGGCTTTAACCTATGAAAGCTGAGGGGACCCAGTTCAGTCCTGACCAATTCCAGGCCATGGTGCCTGGCCAGTCCACAGCAAAGATGGGGAACCTGACTTTGACTGAGCACGTGTGTGTCAATGTCATCTACTTCTACACATGGACAACCAGCTCGAAAGTGGCTGTGTCTCAATGATTGTCATGCTGGTGAAAGAGCAACAATACAATATGATTAAAGAATTTCATAAAGCCCATCCTCTTCCAAGAGTTGCCAAGGGCAACTCAACAATATTCATTCACTTATTTATTTATGTAGTTAGGCAGTCAGTCAGTCAGTCAGTCAGTCAACAAATGCTATGTGGCAGGCACAGACTGGGGTCTGAATACAACAGGAACACCCTTTCCTTAAGAGCTCACAGTTCAGTGGAGGAAGTAACCATTAATAAGGAAATCCCTGAAATATATCTTGCAAAGTCTGATAGTTCTGTGAAGGTGCGAGAGGCAGTGTAAAGGCATACCTGACCCAGGCTGAAACAGCCAGAGAGATCTGGAGCTTCCTGATGGGGCCACGTGGCAGGCTGGCTTCCCTCCACAGGAAGCACCTCACATTCACGACTGCCCATCCCAGGGCAGCCCAGCTTTAATCAGATTGGTCTGGGCGAGCCCTGGTTAAGGCTCCTGCCCCAACACCCATCACTGGGGTTGATCTGCTGATTCCCTCTTCTATCTTCCCAAAGCTGCATGTCTGTCAACTACCTTCTCAAAATCTTGATAAAAATTCTTTAAAGAGGAAAAACTTTTTTATGATTATTTTTTTTAATTTTAGAGAGAGGGGAAGGGAGGGATAAAGAGAGGGAGAGAAACATCGATGTGGGAGAGAAACATCAACCGGCTGCCTCTGCCCATGCCCCAGTTGGGGACTGAACCCGCAACCCAGCCATGTGCCCTGACCAGTAATCAAACTGGCAAACTTTTGGTTTGTGGGATGACACCCAACTAACTGAGCCACACTGCCTGGGTGAGGAAAACAGAATTTAAATAGCAAAAAACAAAAGCTATCCTACTGACACAGTTTTCTGTCAAGGTCAAGTGGGAAGGCGTGTAGTCAGCCCAGCTGCACCTCCATGAACAAAGCTTACTTCCTATTCGGTTGCACTCAGCGGTCAAGAGGAGGAGATGAGTGCAGGGTGCTGGGGTTACTGCCCCTCAGCTCATACGCATCTGGGCCAAGGACCTTCCTCCTCCCACCCCAGGAAGTATCATGGAGCTCTTTGTGATTAGTTGTTTCTTGTGAACTCTCCCTTCTGAGGAAAAGACAATTCCAGGGGAAAATAATTGGGCAAAGGAGGCGGCAGAGAACAATAAAACCCTTGAATGGAATCTCAGCTTCCTTTAAAAACAAAGAAAGAGAGATTTCTTTCTTGTGAGGATGCGAGCCTAGGGACCCGGCTGTTGGCCTTCTGCTAATAAAGCAATGCCAGCCACCGGAAGGAGGCCAAACTGAAAATAACTTCTGCCATCACATTCCCCTTTCCTGGTGCATTCAAGCCTCTCGACATGCCCTTCACCCTCATTCCTGTCTACCTGAAAGGAGGACAACGTAAGCCCTTCAGCTTGTTCGAGGAGCTGTGTGTCACATTTCAAGGAGCATTTGTCATGCGCTGTGTGCGCAGCATGTGCCGGGTGCTGGCAATAAGTAAAACATCACCCCAGCCCATGGATGCAACGACCAGAAACCAGAGACCTGCCACGCCCTGTGCACGTTCACCATCTGTGGTGGAGGAAAGGCCTACGTGTGCCTGGGAAGAGCCCAAACGGTTTTAGAGGGAAGGTGAGGTTGCCAGGTTGACAAGTAGGGGAAGTATTTGTGGTAGAAGAAACAACATGGGCGGAAGCTCAGAGGCACTGAAATAACATCATTCTTCAAACTGCTAATGGGCGTGTGTTACTGGAGTGGTAAAAACAGAGGGAGAGAAAAGTCGAATTCATAGACGCCGTGGTTACCAGGGGTTAGGGGATGGGGGATGGGTGGGGAGAGTTTGATGAAAAGGTACAGAGTTTCAGTTATAAGATAAATGAAGTCGGAGGATCAACTATAGTTGATAATACTGTGCTGTATTACTGAAATTTGCTAGCAGTAGAACTAAAGAGCCCTCACCAAAAGAAAACAAAGTAAATGTGTGAGGTGGTGGATGTGTTAACTAACCCTATTGTGGGAATCTTTTCACAATGTATACATATATCAAATCATCACGTGCACACTTAAAATATATTACAGTTTTATTTGTCAATTATACCTCATTAAGGCTGAAAATAATGAGAAATAGAAAGAAAGCGGGAAAAAGGATGTGCTTGGGGAAAACTCTAGATAGAGAGGTGGACACCAGATCAGAAGAGACTTTAGGTGTTGCGACTAAAGGATTTTGAGCAGAAAAGAAGAGTTTTCATATGATTAGTTAGATTTGCAATTTACAAATACCTCTGTGTATAGGGAGGCAGGGAAATCTAGAGGAAGATCATTTTGAAAATCTAGGCAAGGGATGGAGAGAGTCTACACCAAGAATGAAGAGAAGGGGAACATGTAGTTTCAGCCTCTAACTAACAACCTGGGAAAACTGAAGTGATGAAGGTTGTGGGTAAGAATGTGAACCTTAGAGTCACTCCCTCAGAATCAACTCATATGAGTTCAAATCCCAACTCTGCTACTGATAAACTGTGTAGTATTAAGCAAGTTAAACAACTTAGATACTAAGACATACAATCTCTTAGTATCTCAGTTTCCACATCTGTGAAATGGAGATAAAAATACTACTTGCTTCACAGGATTGCTGGGATGATAAATCAAATCCATAAAAGTAAAACACTCAGAACAGCCTGCCTGGCACCCAGTAAGTACTCCATAAATGCTGGCTATTATGAGTAGCATTGGATGCAGAGAAATAGGGAGAAGAAGAACCTAGGGAAACAACTGAGTTTGGAAAATAGACATGTGTATTTTCTCTTAGGGCAGAGTCCTTATCCCTGGGCATGGGATAAGACGTAGCCAGGCAAGGTCTCACTTGAACGTTTGTGGTTATCAGCAAGTTGTCTCCATCTTGACTGGGCCCGACCACCAAGGTCTCTCAGTGCTGGGCAGTCTTTGATATCTCCACTCAGCCCTCAGATGGAAAGCATCTGCATCTTCACGCCTTACGGGGTCTCGCCCTGCACCCTGCACCCTCCAGCACTCTGTGGCCAGGACCCAAGGGGAAGTTCCCTTGTGTGAATCTTCCCACAGCTTAGAGGGAGCTCCTTCAAGAGCCTCCAACTCTGATCTCCACTCCCCTACCCAGTACAATTGTAGCTTTCCACAGACACTTCACAAAAGAAAATTTGTGAAAGGCTCAATAAGCATATGAAAAGATGCTGAACATCATTAGTCATTAGAGAAATGCAAATTAAAACCATAATGGAGATCACTTCACACTCAGCAGAATGAAATTTATAAGATTGAAAATGCTACATGTTAATAAGGGTAGGGAGAAACTGAAGCTCTCCTACATTGATCTGACAGCTTCTTATAAAGTTAAACATACACTAACCATGTGACCTAGTCATTCTACTTCTAGTGTTCACCAAGAAAAATGATAACACATCTGCAAAACCTTATACATGAATATTTATAGTAGTTTTATCCACAATTGCCCCAAACCGTGAATAGCCCAAATATCTACCAAGAGATGAATAGATAAATGAATTGGAATATATCCAATTATTCAGCAATAAAAACATACAAATTACTGATATAAACAATGGCATGAATGAATCTCAAACACACGATGCCAAGTGAAAGAAGCCAAATACAACCAAGTATCTATATGATTCGATTTATTGTATTTAAAGCTTGAAGAAGCAAAACTTATCTATGATGGCAGAAATCAGGGAGGGGCTGTGTTTAAAGGCAGGGATGGCTTATAGAGAGGGGACTTTCTTGAGGGTGATGGAAATCTTCAATGTCTGATTAGAATTCTGATTATATGGATGTGTTAATTTGTCAAAAGTCAGTGAATCAATTACTTAGTATTTGTGCATTTCCTTTTATGCAAATTTTACTCCAGTTTTTGAAAGAGTAAGAAAAATAAGTTGCCAAAACACAACATACCAGCAAGCAATTCTCTCTTACTTAAATTTTTTAAAAATTTACCCAAAGGAGTTAGAAACCAATGTCTACACAAAACCCTGCACACAGATATTTATAGCAGCTTTAATCATAATTGCCGAAACGTGAAAGCACCCAGGATGTCCTTCAGTAGACGAATGGATGAACAAACTGTGGTACATCCAGGCAACGGAATATTATTCATTGCTTTAAAAAAAAGCACCTATGAAGCCACAAAAAGACATAGACAAAACTTAATGGGATATTGTTAAGTTAAAGAAGCCAATCTGAAAAGGCTACATTCTGCATGATTTCCACTAGATGATCTCTGGGAAAAGCAAAATTGTAGAGACAGTACAGATATCAGTGGTTGCCAGAGGTTTGGAGAGAGAAAGGGCTAAATAGATGGCACGCAGGAGATTTTTAGGGCAGAGAGATGATTCCATCTAATACTATAAGGGCAATACATCATTTGACATTCATTTAAACCGTAGGCTGTACAACACCAAGAGTGCACGCTCATATAATCTTCAGACTCTGCGGATAATGATATGTCGGTTGTAAGAAACATACCACTCGAGTGGGCATGTCCACAGTAGGGGAGGCTGTGCCTGTGTGGCAGTGGAGCGCACAGGGGGAATCTCTGTATCTTCCCCTCAATTTTGCTGTGAATCTAAAACTGCTCTGAAGCGAAGTCTTTTTTAAAAACGAGGAAAGTGGAGTTGGAACAACACAATGTAAAACCTAGGAACTCAGCTTTCTGTCTCTTGTGTTAGGTGCAGGTGTTAAGAGTGGGCAACAGGGCACAGACTCTGGCCTCGGGGAGCATGCAGTCTGGTGGAGAAAGGGTAAACCTGATTATGCAAATGATGGCGGGCAAGTCAGAAACGCGTTAAAAAGGGGAAGCTCAAGAGGCTGTGGGATTAGATGTGAAATACCTAATCTAGTTTGAGGATTGTGGAAAAATTCTTTGAGGAGGTTACACTTAAACTAAGTCCCGGCAGATGTGTTAGCTACACACAGAAGCTGGAGAAAAGGCCTCCAGCCAGAGATGGGCGTCTGAGCAGACCTCCTGCAGGAAGCGGGGCGTCCTCTGTGTCCTGAGCACGGACAGGAAAGAAGGGAGTGCCTGGAGGTGAGGCCGGGCAACAGGGCCCAGCGCCGGAGCCTCACGTTAAAGGTGCAGTGTTTGCTGTGCTTTATTTTCAACGCAGTGGGAAGTTAATGAAGATGAGCTGGGCAAAGAGTGAAAAATGGTCTGCCCCAGCACTGTCCATTAGAAATACAATGCAAGCCACCGATGCAAGTTACATATGCAATTCAAAGTTTTCTAGTAACCACATTTTAAAAGTGTAATTAAAAGCCAGGTGTAATTAATCTTCATAATATATATTTTTAAAGATTTTATTTATTTATCTTTCGAGGGGAAGGGTTAGGGAGAGAAATATCAATGTGTGGTTGCCTCTTGTGTGTCCCCTGCTGAGAACTGGCCTGCAACCCAGGCATGTGCCCTGACTGGGAATCGAACCGAGATCCTTTGCTTCGCAGGCCTGAGCTCAATCCACTGAGCTACACCAGCCAGGGCTATAATATATTTTATTTAGCTAAAAAATCCTAAAATATTATCACTTCAATGTGAATCAATATGAAAGGTAATTAATGAGATATTTTACATTCTTTTTTTTTCTAAGTCCTCAGAATCCAGTGTGTACTTACACACATCTCAGTTCACACGGGCCACATTTCCAAGTGCTCAATAGCAACCCGTGACTAATGGCTACTGTAATGGAAAGAGCAGGTCTGGACTGAGGCCGAGCTGATTAAGAGGCTGCAGCAATTTCAGGGCAAGAGGAGATGGTGTCTTGAAACAGTGGGATGAGCAGCAGGGGTTGATTTGAGAGATAATTTGGAGAAAGAATCACCAGCACTTTGTGGCTGGTTGTCAAGATGTCAAATGAACTCCTTTCTCCTAGTAGTCAGCTCTCAGCCCTTGTCTTACTTAACACACTGGATGTACAGTTGCTGACCATTTCCTCTTTGAAACATTTCCTCTGCTGGACCTCAAGTACATGGCACTCTCACTTTCTTTCTATTTTGCTCATCTTCCTTCTCAGTCTCCTTTGTTTTTCTCATTCTCATCTTTCTGCTCTTTAAATACTATCTACAAGCTGTACTTCCAAACCTGTATCTCCAGCCCAGATTCCTTCCCTAAACTCCAGATTTGTAAATCTCTCATAACCTATATTCATTTTGTTGGCACTTCCTTCAAATTATATCTCTAGTGTACCCTGTCTACTGCTATCAGCCTAGTCTGGGTGCTCATCTCTTGCTTGTGGTATTACAATAGTCTGCTAACTCCTCTTCCTGCTTCTATTTTGTCCTCCTCAATACAGAAGCCAGCGTGATCCTATTAAATGTAAGTCTATCCCTTCTCTTTGAAAACCTTCCAAAGGCTCCCCACCTCATTGATAAAGTCTTCATAATGGCCTACAAGTCCAATGCAATCTGCCCCTTAAAATCTCTGACCTTTTCCACTTACCTCCCTCTATTCTCTGCTTTTTCCCTCAACATACTGGAAATTGCCCTAACTTCAGGCTTTTGCAATCCTATTCTCTGAAATGTTCCTCTCTAAGATAGTTGCTCACTCCCTTACCTCTTAAGTTTTTGCTCAGATATCACCTTTTCAAGGAGGCCACTTGATCACCACACTTAAAATTATAATCTTAGCCCTGGCTGTTGTGGCTCAGTGGATTGAGCACTGACCTGCAAACCAGATGGCTGTTGGTTTCATTCCCAGTCAGGGCACATGCCTGGGTTGTGAGCCAGGTCCCCAGTAGGGGGCTCACGAGAGGCAACCACACATTGATATTTCCCTTCCTCTCTTCCTCTCTTTCTCTAAGAATAAATAAATAAAATAGTTTTTAAAAATTAAAACAATTTTAAAAGTCCTTTTCTGCATTGTTTTTTTCTTCATAGAATTTTTGCTTTTTAATATGCTGTGTAATTTACCTATTGATTTTGTTTATTATTTATCTTCCCTCAGTAGAATATAAAGTCCATAAAGGGAGGGACTTCTGCTATTTTTATGTATCCACTGCATTAGAATCATACCTGGCACACAGTAGACACACAAACTCGAATTAATGAATGAATGAATGAATGAATGAATGAAAGACATAGGATAAGATAAGGTGAGATAAGTTGAAATGAGATGAAGAGAAAGGGCAAAATCGAGGTTAATGACTAGATTTTTGTTTTTTTTTAAATATATTTGATTGCTTATGCTATTACAGTTGTCCTAATTTCCCTCCCTTTGCCCCCCTCCACTCGATACCCCCCTTCCCTCCAGCAATCTCTCCCACTTAGTTTATGTCCATGGTTAATACACATAAGTTCTTTGGCTTCTCCATTTCCTACACTGTTCTTAACCTCCCCCTGTCTATTTTGTACCTACCAGTTATGTTTCTTAATTCATGCACATTTTCCCCCATTCTCCCCTTCCCCATTCCTAAATGATCTCCATATCTATGATTTTGTTCTTGTTCTGGTTGTTTGATTAGTTTTGTTTTGTTTTTTTAAGATTCAGTTGATGATAGTTATGAATTTGTTGCCATTTTAATGTTCATAGTTTTGATCTTTTTCTTTTTCTTAAATATATCCCTTTAACATTTCAGGTGATTATAGTTCGGTGATGATGAACTCCTTTAGCTTTACCTTGTCTGGAAAGCACTTTATCTGCCCTTGCATTCTAAATGATAGCTTTGATGCATAGAGTAGTCTAGGTTTTAGGTCCTTGCTCTTTATCACTTTGAATACTTCTTGTCAATCCTTTCTAGCCTGCAGTTTCTTTTGACAAATCAGCTGATAATCTTATAGGAACTCCTTTGTAGGTAACTATCTGCTCTTCTCTTGCCGCTTTTAAGATTCTCTCTTTATCATTAGCCTGTGACATTTTAATTATGATGAGTCTTGGTGTCCAACTTGTTTGGGGCTCTATGTGTCCTGGACTTTCATGTCTATTTCCTTCACCAAATTAGGGAAGTTTTCTTTCATTATTTTTTGAAATAAGTTTTCAATTTCTTTCTTTTCCTGTTCTCCTTCTGGCATCCTTATGATTCAGATGTGAGTATGTTTAGAGATGTCCAGAGGTTCCTTAGCTTATCCTCATTTTTTAAATTCTTTTTTCTTCTTGTCATTCTGGTTAAATGCTTATTCCTTCCTTATGTTCCAAATCATTAATCTGAATCCTGGCTTCCTCCCCTCCACTGATGGTTCTCTGTAGATTTTTCTTTATTTCACTTAGTATAACTTCATTTCTTCCTTTATGTTGTTGCCATACTCAATGGGTTCTTTGAGCATCCTGATCACCAATGCTTTGAACTCTGCATCTGATAGGTTGGTTATCTCTATTTCATTTAGTTCTTTTTCTGAGGTTTTGTTCTGTCCTTTCATTTGGGCCATATTTCTTTGTCTCCTTATCTGGCAGCTTCCTTGAGTTTATTTCTGTGTATTAATTAGGTAGAGCTTCTTTGACTCTTTAGTAACGTAGAAAAGGCACCTGTAAATCATGTGGGGTGGAGCCTTAGTTAATTGCCAGGATGGGGCAACCTGCTTCACTGCTTTGTGGCTGTGTAGGGGAGAGGGTTTGGTGAGGGGACAATCTGTTGCCTGGCTTCTGGAGGTTTGCCCAACACTTGCCCTGTTTCCAGTTACTTCACCCACTTCCATATATGACTGGCACCCTTCCAGCTGTTGCCCTGGGGGTGAATCCCAGAGCGGGAGGGTTTGCATACATGCCAAGTCAGTGCAGTCCTTTTAAACAGAGTCACCTGAAAATCTGGCAGTTTTTTTTTTTTTTTTTTTTGCTACTCCAACCCCTACTAATTTTTAAAGCCAGAAGTTAGGATTTATCTTTCTGGTGCTGAAACCCTGGGCTATGCAGTCTGGCCTGGGGCTGGGATTGCTGGCTTCCAAGGTATCCCTCCAAATTTTTATCCAACACACATAAATGTGGGACTGTCTATTTTGCCACCACCATCACCTCTCCACACCATACCACATCTCTGTGCCTCTCCACCTGTCTCTGTGACTCTACCCCTCCTACGTGTTTGGATGAATGTGGCTTCTTTAAATCCTTGGTTGGTGGACTTCCACACAACTCACTTTTCTGATGATTCTTGGTGTTACTTGTTTTGAGATCTAGTTGTAATTTTTTTCTGTGGTTGCACGAGGAGGCAAAGCATGTCTACCTAAGCCTCCATCTTGACCAGAAGTATGACTAGATTTTTAGCCTCTAGTGCATGGCAAAAGTTCTGAAGCTTGAAAATATTTTCAAACACTTCAGAGATTCCTTCAGGGGTCATAAGATGTTGCCAGCTTCAACAACCACACTTGTGTAAACTCTGTGCTCATTTCCACTTCTTGCAGAACAGAAAAACCTTGGTCCTCAGGTGCTGTCTGAATATGTGTCCTTCTGGTAGCTGAGTTTCTCAGTAGCTTTCAGCCCTAAAATATTTTTGTGCTGACCATATTCGATGGAGACTTCTACATAACACAACTTCCAGCCTCCTTATGAATCAAGCACTTTATTTAAGTTAACCTTTTCTATGAGCCTGGGGTATCATTGTAAGCAGGGTGTTTATGCTGTGCTGAGAAGGGGTCACCCTCCAGAGATCCCTGGAGCAGAGGGATATTTGGTCCTGCACTGAAGTCTCAGCCTAGGCTACTCAGAGTTTGTGTTTCTGGTAGTTTATTCATCCTTGCTGTTGGAAGGCCAGCTGTCCTTTTGAACATGGCCAAGGTCCCTTTCTTTGCTTTCTAAAATTCAGCTTCAAAATAAAATCTAAGCTTAGCCTCATTGTAATGAAATTAAAAGGTTCTATTAAGGGACTTACTGATGGTTAAATGTTCCAGAATGGGTATACATAAAATGTGGGACATCAATAGGCTGGATTCCTAATGAATGAGTTTACCAGAGAGCTTGTGTGTTATGGTACAACTTGTAATTGAAATCAACTTTTGAGAAAGTCAGTGCTGCTTTCTGAAATTGGGGTCAGGGGGAAAATGTTCAGAATTCTCGTGGGTCCAGTTTTCCAAAGTTCCAAAAGGAGGGGAATGGGGCTTCTCAGACTCTCCTGGGATCATTTGGTTTCTCAGCAGACTCTGTGCTTTTCAGAGACCATCTCAATCATAAGTAGCACTTTTCACTGTCTCCCACATCTCTACAGGGATTACCTGCCACAATCATGCCCTTCCTTCTTGCCTTGTCTGCATCCACGTTCCTGAACTCCTTTATTTAGCATCTGCTCTTACTCAGGGCAGCAAATCAACTATTTTATTCTTCTGAGCCATTTGGGCACTTGGAGGATAAGCTCCCTGCTCAGATCTTCCATTAGTTTCTCCAGACCATTAAACATCACCCACCTTACTAGTTAGATACTTTATCGGTCCTTTTTCTCTATGTCTGTTCAGCACAGCAGTGGACAAACTAAGGCCGAATTTGGTTTTCCCTCATTTAGACTTGCCCATTATTAGGTGAGTCAACTGCAAGACACTGAATCCTAGACAGCAGGTCCTAGAGGTGACTGAACACCATGCCACAGACCCCCGTTGCTGTTTCTACCTGATAAGGTGCCTCTCACTTTTGCATTTAAAGGGAACCCTTTGTGCCACTCAGTGGGCTGAGTGCCAGCCTGTGAACCAAGGAGTCACCAGTTCAATTCCCAGTCAAGGTACATACCTTAGTCTTGGGCAAGGTCCCCAGTAGGGGACACGAGAGAAGCAACCACATGTAGATGTTTCTTTCCCTCTCTTTCTCCCTCCCTTCCCCTTTGTCTAAAAATAAAATAAATAAAAATCGTAAAAAAAAAAAATAAAGGGAACCCTTTGTGAACCCCTGCAACACTAAATTGAGGACAGATGTCATATTCTACATAGTAGAAGATGCCAAAGATTTCAGAATGGAAGGATTCTATACAAAATCAATTAATAATGTCTTCTAAAAATTTATCAAAGGATAACAAGAGAGGCCAAATTTGGAGAAAAAGAGGCTTGAAATTGGGGTATATAGACTTCCACGCACATAGAGATAATTTTATAATCAAAAGATAATCTTAATCTTAATGGTTGTAGTAGGCAAAATAAAAGTTCCCAAAGATATCAATGTCACAAACCCTGCAACCTGGAAATAGGATATCTGACCTGGCAAAAGAGACTTTGAAGATGTAATTTAAGTTCTTTGAGATGAGGAAAGTATTCTGGATTATTTAGGCGGACCCCTTTTAATCACGTGAATTCCTAAAAGCAGAGAACCTTTCCTCACTGTAGTCTGTGGGAGATGTGATGACAGAAGAAAAGTCAGAGGGATGAGTCATCCCTGGTCTTGAAGATGGAGGGGGGGTCCAGGAAAAAGCAAGGAAGCAGGTTCTTCCCTAGGGCCTCTAGAAAGAAATGCAGCCCTGCTGACACTCTGACTCACTGTGAGACCCAAGGGGGACTTTGAACCTACAGAACTGCAAGATAAGACATTTGTGTTGTTTTAAGGCAAAAATAAGTAAATAAATAAATAAAATCAAGAACGAGCATCATGGAAATGGAGCCCTCTGCTAGTCCCATTATTCCAGAGCAGCACCTGTGCCAGCATATGAAGCAGGCCGCTAGGGAAAGGTTAAGTTGAATGGGCTTCCACGATGTTTGGTCTGATCTCTAGAGATGGTCTGGAGTTAGGGATATTGCTGAGTGGTGGAATTATGGATGCGGAAGAAATTGGCTCACTTTCCCTTCAATCCCTCAAGACCATTGAACCAGAGAGTGATTTATTCAATGATCCCTTGAGGTCCGGAGAGGTGATGTGCTTCCCCAATCTTGCCCCCTGGCCCTTCTTGTCTCCGTCAGCAGGCCAAACAGCATCAGCAGACTGATAGGTTCACATATGTGCATTTCAGCTTCCTTCACTTCCTAGATGGCACTGGGTGCTGAGTCCAAGACTAGCTAGCTCCAAAGCCAGGAGGCAGAAAGGGAGCTGCTTTGGCAACCAGGGCGCAGAGCTCACAGCAGTGATCAGGTTTCCCTTATTTATAAGCAGATGAGCACCGTGATAACAGCTGACCTTTACGGGACACTTAGAATGTGCCAAGCACCGTGCTAAGCTTTTAACATATATTCTCTTATTTAAGGCAGTCTGCATGAGTAAGACAAAATGACCTTTGCCAACAGTGTCATTTATTTCAAAAAGTATCTACATGCAGTGTGAGGCTGTGGATAGAGCCCTTCACTTTTGCACAGTGATGGTCCAGCCAAACCCTGCTCTCCTTAAGCAGAGAACACAGGGCCTCCTGGAAGAGCCCTGGACCTTCGTTAGCCCTCCCCTATCACTGGCCCGGGACCATTGCTCATCTGGACCTTGACAGACTTCCTGAGCTCTCCACAGAGAACACAGTCCGCAGATTCCGTCTGCAGTCACTCAGTAAATATTTACTGAGCATGTAGCACGTGTCAGGCCCTGTACTAGGTGTTTGGAAAACATTAGTGAACACTACCAAGAACTTGTATTCCTGTGTGGGGGTAGACAGTAAACAGTAACATAGTAAATAACTAAATTATACAGTACTTGAAAAGCTGGTAAGGACCACAGGGAAAGCATAGAGCAGAAAAAGGTGGAAACGGGGAAAGAAAGGGGTGAGGCTGCAAGCTGCAATTTTAAATGGAGTGGACACAGTGGGTCTCCATGAGAAGTGACTTTGAGCAATGGCTTGAAGGAAGTGCGGGAGGTAGTCATGCTATCTACGGGAAGAGTATTGCACGCAGGGGGAATGGCCAATGCAAAGGCCCTGGGTTGGAGTACGTCTGGTGTGTTGGAAGAAGAACAAGACTAGGGGAACTAGAGTGGAGTTAGGGGAAAGGAAAGCAGTAGCTGTGTTCAGAGAGCACAGAGTGGGAGGCAAGTCATTTAGGGACCACAGGATGAGAGGGGCACTGAGATTTTGGAGCAGAATATGACTTGCACCCTATAAAAACTTCATTCTGTCTGCAATAGGATTGTATTCTATTCTGAGAATAGAATAAGAATGGTCGAGAGCTAGCCATGGAACAGGTGAAAATTTAGTTTCTGGTTCTCTTTTGAAAGTAGAGCCTAAAGGATCTCCTGATGGGCTCTTTGTTACTTGTGAGGGCTGACAGAAATTCCCTCCAGAGGGTCATGTTTCTCCCTCTACTACCAGCCAGCAGTATTTTAAACACTTTCTAAAAACACAGAGAATTTTCTTCACTTCATGAGATTATTTCTATTAAGATGAACAACAACATTACACCAAGATGCCAGGCTGTTGACCAAACTCACCCGTGAGCTGAGCCTCTCAGAACAGGTGTCAAATCTGTGTCACAATAAACCTCGCCCCTCCACCTGGCTCCTCCACGATTTGTGTTGCCAGTGTTTGGGAGGGAGTCCTAGTTCATTAGCAGAGTTCTGAAACAAACTGCCTGGGTTCAAATCCCAAGACTTACACTTAGACAAGGGACTTTCAACCTCAGTTTAAAATGTGGGTAATAGTCTATTCCTCATAGAGTTATGTGCATAATGGCCATGCTAAGGATCCCATATTTACAGTCTGGGCACATTTTTAAATATGGCCAATACCAGTCAGGAGGGACATAAGGCTTCAGAAACTCTCCAAATGCCTACCTGCCAGTCCCTACTTCCTCGTCATCCCAAAGTGTAGCAAGTACACCTACAAGCAAGTGTTCAACAGCAGCACCTGGGGCAGCCTGGCCCTTCCCCAACACAGCATAGAAATAGGACGTTCTCTCCACAGGGAGTTCCAAGGCCATGGGCAACTTCGTTTCTGAGAAAAACTTCACAAGGACATTATGATCCTATGGAACCAGGAATCTCTACTTGTGTAGAACTATAATCTGTAAATACTGCCATGGGAATGTTTTTTTCCCCTGTGAACCCAGACCTGCTCAGGAATGCCAGCCACAATGCTAGAGAACCAAAAAGCAGAAGCTGACAGATTCCGTGTGGGGATGTAGTGGTGGCACGTGGGATGCTGAAGATTGTTTTCCACACTAAGTGTGTGAGGCTAGTTGAAATGTCATCACTTTGTTTCATTAACATGTGCATTTCTTCACCTGATAGCTCTCTTTTATATTGTTATTTTAAGTATTCCTTATGTTTTGGGATAATTTTCCCTGCACAGTGTAAGCAAATGCCTGGGAGAAAAAAAAGAACTTAAAAAAAATGACCTTTTATCATTTGGAGCAGCGAAAGCAAAAAAGTACCAGCTGTATTGAAGCCAACTTAAATTGCCTGCAGTTTAGATGACCAGATATCATGTAAACACTGCCCAATTGTTAGGAATGAGTCGAGACGCCTGCAATCTGCAAATGGGGGAACAGTGGCAGGGGTGGCGCGTTCTTCGACCTGGTAATCCTGGCGTGGCTTCTAAATCAACTGCAACCCTCTTTAGGACCCAGCAGCCTGAGGGGTCTCCTCTGTCAGTGTGACATAATGCTGCTGCACATGTGTGTGTGCAAGCACATGCTCACACGGCCTGACACTGCAAACACACCCCTACACAATATGTATGCACACAGCACACCATTGTGGCACAGGAGAACCATACACACCCTCCTCTACACACACCCCTATACAACATACAGGCTTAACAAACACGTGCCCACAGAATATACATGAATACACAAACACCTCATGAACATGTGTGTGCCACCCACATACCAGCATCGCACAGCACATGAGTATCACACACCCACATAAAGCTTGTATAACACACAGCTGCACCACACACACACACACACACACACACACACTGACTTTGACTCTTGGTTCTCACAGGCCCCAACCTCAAAATGCTGAAAGAAGCAGCTCACTCGGGCAGGGAAAGGGCCACTCAGGCCATCTGTGGTTTTGCCCCAAACTTACAGGTCTCTAATAACCAAAAAGGCTACTGCAAATACCCCAAAATCTCTGCAGTGGAACCACATCAATATCTTATCCCAGGAGAGCTGTGAAGCCTTTTGAATTAAAGTCAAGATAGTCTATGGTCTAGGGATGGGACAGTGTGTACTTGACATAAAAAACTGGGCAGCGTTAAGTGCTGATTTGATGCAATTTGTCTGAACAGAGTATGAGAGCGGATACGAGTTAAACTGGGGACAAGTGGTTTCAATAAAAAATTGTGCAGCTAGAAAAATTATCTCACATACAGAAGTTGGACTTGAATTCTCAATGTACCCTTATCTATTTCATGGCTTTAAAACATATACAAATGTATTGTCTCAGATTTGGTTCTACTGTCAAGTGACAGAAAACTCAGAATAGTAGGGACTTAAATAAAGCAGAAGAGGAAAAGTAATTCTCATGTAGACATAGGGTGCTCAGAACTGGTCCGGTGGTCCATGATTATCAGGGACCCGGGCTTCTCTCTTGTTGCTCCAACATCTTCAGCCTATGGCTTCCACTTCAGGGTCCAAGGTGGCTGCTTCAGCTCCAGCCAACATGCTCACATTCCAGCCAGCAAGAAGGAATAAACAGAAGCAGGTCATGCCTTGCCCTCTCAGGAACCCTCTCTGGAAGGTGTCATACAGGAAACACATCCACTTACACCTCACTGGTTCAATCATTGACATGACCACAACTAGCTGCAAGGGAGGCTAGAATTATGCAACTTTTG
Organism: Carollia perspicillata; assembly: GCA_004027735.1. Classification (NCBI taxonomy): domain Eukaryota; kingdom Metazoa; phylum Chordata; class Mammalia; order Chiroptera; family Phyllostomidae; genus Carollia; species Carollia perspicillata. The sequence continues at coordinate 76,274 of PVKM010000659.1, forward strand.
TAGGTGGCTGTGGGTTGGGCTAAAGTTAGAGGGTCCATTACGATAAATGAAAGGGAGAATGGATATTAGAAGATAGCTTTTGGCTCCTGTTGCATATTTTTTTTTTAAAAGATAAAATTAGCTTTCATTCAGAAGTAGTCATTGTTAACATTTTGATACATGCATATATATATATATATATATATATATATATATATAACTTTTTACAAAACTGAGTCTATACTGTATACAGTGCATTTTGCTTTCATTTTATAAATATATTTTTATGACTGTATGTAGATATATATCTTTTATTAGAGCTTAAAAAGAATCTAATCCACCTCCACCTAATAAAATATGTATATTATACAAGTCACTCAAATCAACTATTCTTGCTTGACACATCATTCAGGTTGGGGTTCCGGGTAGAGATGTAAATCTACGTCAAGTAAAAAATCTGGGAGGGTTTGAGAGGGTGGGGTCCCCGGCTGAAGGAGCGCCTGGGGCTGCAGACACCCTGAGAGGGCTGGGTGAGGGGGACTCTGGGTGGGACTCACTTCTGTGTAGGCAGGAGGGCGGGTGGGGGCAGGAAGAGAGGGCAGATCTGCACTGTCTTCCTCCTCACCTCCAGCCGAACCCTCGAATGCTGCTGGCTGGATGGAGCTCATGATATTTTGGGGAAATTATTTCACGGATTCTGCTGTTTATGATACTTAGGGCTTTATTGCCTTAGCAACCTCTCCTAGGTTTTAGAATCCTTCTCGAAAGATCAGGAGATTACATTGTAGATAAGCATCCGGAGTGGCGGCTTTGTCTTAGCAGCGACTCCAGAATATCAGTCCCAGCTGGCTCTCATTTGTTAGGCGTGTTGTATTTGCTCAGTGCCCACAGTGTGCCACAGAAAAATAGCCTGCTTTCTGCTCTCTGCTCCCTGCTGTCTTCCTAAAGCTCCGATTCAAATCAACTCTCTGCTCCAAGTCCTCCCCTGCGTTCCTGGTTTCTCCGGCACCAAACCCCTAACTTCTCCACCTGACTTGTGGCACCCACCAAACTCTGCTCACTGCCCCGCAGTGCTCCCCTGCTCCCCAGGCCACACATTGCATTGCAGCCAATGACACTTCTGGTCCCCTATCCAGAACCGAGACTTTACCTGTGCAGAAACTTTTTAATTTGATGTAGTCCCATTTGTTTATTTTTCCTTTATTTACCTTGCCCTGGGAGATATATTGGCAAAAAATATTGCTACACGGGATGTCTGAAATTTCACTGCCTATGTTTTCTGCTAGGATTTTTATGGTATCATGACATATTTAAATCCTTTATCTATTTTGAGTTTATTCTGGTGTGTGGTAGACGGTTACATTTTTTTCCATGTACCAGTCCAGATCTCCCAACAAGATATTCATTTTTCATATGTTGGAAAATTACCCATTTCCCTTTTTTAGCTTTAGTTTTGATTGTTTAAAAGTATTACATTGTTATAAGGTGTTTGTTTGTTTTTTAAGGAGAATGCATACTTCAGCTCCTAGCCTAAGAAAGGCACACACGTGACTTTAAAGCATAGTTTTTCTGTCATGTATTAGAGAAGAGAAAGGACAGAGACCGAGACAAAAAGGGCTGGGAGGGGGTCGGGCCCTGAGGCAGGCTGCTGTCTCCTCCGAGTGTCCAAAACCAACTTTCTGTCCTCAGCCTGCACAATTTACCCAAGGAGGGTGCTGGCACCTGAACAGCAGAGCCTCTGGGCAGGGCTGGGCGACTGTGGCTCTCGAGTTCTAGAGAGATTAGGACCTCGGCTGCAAGAGAGGCCAGTAGATTTCAGGCAGGGGAGCAGCTTAGCTCAAAAGGAGCAAGGTAGAGACCAGCCCTGAAGAAAAGGCTAGAGCACAACCCACCACAAAGTCTGACCGGGAAAGAAGCCCTAGATCAAGGGAAACAATTACACGGGGAGGGGATGGGGAGAGGGAACTCACATTCATTTAGTCCCTTGCCATGGGCCAGACACAGTGCAAGACACTTTACACGCATGATCCCATCTTATTCACACTTGCCCCTGTGGGATTTTTTAAATTATTATTTCCATTTAACACAGGAAGAAACAGAGGCTCAAACAGGTTAAAGAACATTCACTGTTATACAGAGTATAAGAGATAGAGTCCATTTGGTTCTCAAAGTCTCACTTCCTTAAAAAAGGAACCATTGTCAAAACGAAAAGGGAATCGACTGTATGGGAGAACAAATTTGCCAATGATATGCTGGACAAAGGTTTAATTTCCAAAATATATGAGGAACACATATGACTCAACAACAGGAAGACAAACAACCCAATTAAAAAATGGGCAAAGGACCTGAACAGACACTTCTCTAAGAAGGACATACAGATGGCCCATAGATATATGAAAAAATGCTCAACATCACTAGCTATCAAAGAGATGCAAATTAAAATCACAATGAGATATCACCTCACACCTGTCAGAATGGCCATCATTAATGAATCAACAAAGCACCAAGTGCTGGTGAAGATGTGGAGAAAAGGGAACCCTCATGCATTCCGCATGTTGATGGGAATGCAGACTGGTGCAGCCACTGTGGAAAACAGTTTGGAATTTCCTCAAAAAGGTTAAAAATGGAACTGCCCTATGACCCAGCAATTCCACTGCTGGGAATGTATCCTAAGAATACCGAAACATCAATTCAGAAGAACTTATGAACCCCTATGTTCATAGCAGCACTATTTACAATAACCAAGTGTTGGAAACAGCCCAAGTGTCCATCAGTTGATGAGTGGATTAAAAAACTGGTACATTTACACAATGGAATACTATGCAGCAGAAAGAAAGAAGGAATCCCTACCTTTTGCAACAGCATGGATGGAACTGGAGACCATTATGCTAAGTGAAATAAGCCAGTATGCAAAAAACAAATACCGTATGACCTCATTTATAACTGGAATTTAATGAAAAAAATAAACTAACAAGAAAGATACAACCAGAGACATGGGAAAGTGGAACTGACTGATAGTTATAGGAAGGGAGGCGGGAAGGGGAATGGAAGAAGGAAGGGGAAAGGATTAGTCAAAGAACTTGTATGAGTGGCTCATGGACAAGGAGAGGGGATTAACTGTGGGAGAGAGTGGTGGGCTGGTTGAGGGGGGCAAAAGGGAAAAAATTGGGGACAATTATAATAGAAAAAACAATAAAAAATAAAGTAGGAAAAAAGAATGAACATCTATAGTAGACTTCATCAGCTATATAAACAGTATTAAGAGAAAATTCAAAGTGTTTTTAAAAAATGACCAGCCTTAGTGTAATCAAATAAATATGATTTAAATCTTTAATGAGGTACTACTTATACCCATTGAATTGAAAGAACATTTTAAAATAATAAAACCCAGTGCCATAAAAGCTGCAGAGAAACGGGTAGGCACACAGAGTGCTGTTGGCATTGTAAATTATTACGGTCATTTAGAAAGCAATTTGGCAGTTCATTTCAAGAACCATGAAAATGTTTTTGCCCTTTGGCTGACAACTTTTATGTAATATAATTATACAAAATAAAAATATTCATGTGCAGGAAAGTAATCTCTGTAGAGTTATCCATAATAGCAAACATATAAACAACCTAAATGTCTAACAGGAAGAGAAGGGTAAATTAAATGCTACTCCATATTCTCAATGTAATAGGGTGCAGTCATCAACATGATAACTGTAGAGACGCTACCATTTCCCATCTCACTATAAGATGATTTCCTCATGTCCAAATTTTACAAAGAATTAGAAAGCAATCCCTGGCTGTCCACTTAAAATTGACATATATGTGACCCCTGTGCACACCTCATCCTCCTGCTCCTGTCCATTTCTCAGGATAATCTCTCTGTATCTTTGCTCACCACCATCTCACCCCCTCAAATAGCTATGGTGGCTGAAATCAACCTTGACCTTTCCGCCACCTCTTTCCTCTTCACATCTTTTCCTTTTTTTTTTTCAGGAAAAGCTCTCTCTTGAACCTATATCTCTACCTAGCTACTGCCCTAATGCCCTCTCCCCCTTTATGACAACTTCTTGATAGAGATGTCTGCGTCCCCCTTTGTCATTACTCATTTACAGCCACTTCCCTTCAGCCTGGCTGCTGCCATTTCTGCATTTTCAGCAAAGTCACCAATAAGTTGATGAAACAAGTTAAGTTCAGCTAATTTTTTTTCCTTGACCTAACCTCCTTTAACCTCTCAGGGTACATAATTTGACTCTTCTCCTCCTGAGACTCACCCTTCCTTTGATTTCCACACCCACTCTCCTCTCCAATTGACACTGAGTTTCCACAAGTTCTCCCTCCCGGACTGCTCTTCCCAACTTCCTCTGCACTGCCTCTTCCTCCACCCGCCCTGTAAGGACTGTAATCCCCAACAGACTGCCCCCAGTCCTCCTCACTTAGAGTCATCCACTTCCTTCAACCGGAGTCAGACAAGTGGGGCTCAAATTCTGACTCTCTCACTTTCCAACCATGTGGCAAAGTTACTTCAACCCCTAATCTTCATTCTCTTCTGTAAAATGAGGATAATAGTAGGTTCCACCCCATAAGGTACCTTAGTAAACAGTATGCGTTCAACGAAGAGTAGCCTTATTAAGAGGAAGAGGAAGAGGAAGAGTGTTTGGTACCCTAACCTACTTTTTCAGTCTAGACTCTCTGCTGAGTTCAGAACGAGCCCTTTATGCAATGTCCCACCAGAGAGCTGCATCTGGATGCCCTACCTCGAGCTCAAATGTGCACAATTGCGTTAACTACCCTGCCCCTCTCCAACACCCCTCCTGTCCACACCTGAACATTGGAAGTCATGTTTTGTATCTTCTCTTGTTTCATCTGTGTCTACCTCTCCACTTCCAGGCATATCCCATGAAATACTGCAGATGGAATTTCCCACTTCTTTCCCAATCTATGAAGCAGTGAAATGCTGAAATGGTGAATGCTGAAAACTCTGAGGTCCTTGAGGAGGGTAGAAGAACTATGAGATGGAAGGAGTTGGACCCCTGGGTTATCATATGAAATGCTGTCTGCCAGTCAGGAAACCTCTTCTTAATTTCTTGTGAGTAAGGAACAATTCTCTAGTATGTTATGCCACCAAGATTTGAAGAACTATCTTTTACAGCAGCTACAGTGCTTTAATTAATATACCGTAATGTCCACAACATCTGAAGGATCCATCAACCTCTCCAGTCCCTGCCGCCACTACCCCTGTTATAAGCCTTCATAATCTCCTGTGTAGATCACTATAACAGCTTCCTAAGAGGTCTGCCTGATTTTACTCTTGCCCTTCTCGAATCCATTCATACAGTTGCTTATGGGGCTTCCGTAAATTGTAAAAGGGATCCAAGTCTGATTATATCAACCATCCTTGCTTAAGAAACTCTGTCTGGTTCCTTACCACCTCAGGATAAAATCCAACTCCTGCCATGACATAAGAGGTCCTTCACGAGTTGGCCCTACCTCCCTGGTGCATTCCTGCTCCTGCCCCTTGGTCTGACATGCCAGCCCCAACTACATACCCATAGTCCCAATGGCCTGGGCCAGGCTCTCTTGACTTCATGCTTTTTTTTCATGCTCCCTCTGCCTGGAACATTTTGATGTCTTCATTACCTATGTGACTGTAACTCATCCTTTGAAATTTGGGCTGGGGATTATTCCTTTTGAGAGGCCTTCCTTGACTCCTCCAGGCTGGGTGAGAGTCTTCTTCTGAATGTCCCCATTATTCCCATGATCTCCTCTTTTATAACATGTACTACACCATTCTCACAGAATCTGTTTTCTCATGTCTAGCACAATGGCTAGCATTGGTAGGTTCTCAGTAAATGCTTATTGAATGAATGAGCGACTAGGCAAAACTATAAAAAATAATGACAATGCAGCATATAAAAATATTGACAGAATATCTTTCATTATGAAATGAAAATTTAAATTATACACTGTATATTACATGCATACTATGTAATCTACCCAAGTGAAATATATGTGCATGTAGATAAATTCTGGAAATAGTCATTCAATAGACATTTATTAAGTACCTAATCTTTGCCAGGTCATAGAGATGGAAAGATTAATTAGAATTGGCCCAACTTTCAAGAGGTTTTCAATCTGAAAAAAAAAAATTCTGGTTAGCTGATGAGACTATAGGAGAGTTTTTTTCCAAAATTCTCTTTAACATATTTACAATACACTTACAAAGCAGTTATAAAACAGAAAAGAATCATCTATAAACTGCTGCTCACAGTAATATTAAAGTTATAAAATTCAATCTCCACTATTTTGGACATGTCTATCCAAAGCCTCTTTGTATTTTGAAATCTTCATAACTTTGCACACGTTGAATCAATGTTTGTTTTGCTTTCCCATGAAACTGTCAATAACATGTGCATAATGTACCTGCTGGTGTCCTGTATGCTCTTGGACAACTCACTTCACCTTTGTAAATTTCAGTTGCCCCATTTGCAAAGAAAATAATCCTGAATTCCATGTAGTTGTTTCAGAGAAAAAAATGAGATAATGAGTATGAGCCTGCTGTGTGAGATTGAAAGCACTTAGAAAATGTGGGGCATGGCAGATTAGGAAACTGCCTCTTTGTTAGTTTTCAAATATGCCAATAAAACCAGTTTTATCATTCTCTTATTCAACAAGTCAGTAATCTAAGATGTAAGATTACACATTTCTCCATGAAACTCAATAAAGTTATTTTTATTCTTTATGGAAAAGGACATACGTCTTTAAATGCTATTATCATTCTAATTTGTTTCTCACACACAAAAAAATTGCTCAGTTAAATAAGAAAATGTCAACTTCCCTGCACGGTGTTCCACATTGGGCAGACATGGAATGGTAACAATGGCGGGTCCATTTTTCTAAATTTGGTGGGCACATCAAATCATACTAACCTTCCAGGATAACAGAGCTTTGGAGTGAAGACAGCTCACCTGGTATGAAGCAGGAACATCCCTGATGTGTTTGGACACACAGAGGAAACAGGTGCCTTGGACCTTGTGACACTCCATTGATGCCTGAGGGCAAGAAGAGACCCTGGGGACAGTCAGAAGCAGGAAAATATATTTTGAGTATAATTCATCTGTCTAAGCAGGTGTTCCAAAAGATTACACTCCCTGTAGCACACCAGATCTGGACAAACAATGCAGAAAATTCAATGGCCCTTTGTGATTCCTGCCTCTTTCAGCAACAATCTTTCTTAATAACAGCTTCATACATCTCACTAAGCACCTGCCCTCTTCCTGAGCTCTCAGCACAAGTGTCTGTGTGCCACCAAATTAGACTTTTACTTCCCAGTAGGAGAATGAACTGCTTGTCTTGAAGAACTAAATTGAAGGAGTGTGTGTGTGCGCATGCAGTTCCTCAGAGAGAGGCCAGAATTGCTAGTGTGGGTCTTTCCAACCTAGTTTTACAAAGTCTAGACAGCTTGGCTGACTGCAGCTCTGATTTTGCAAACCAGAATTGATTTGCAAAGATGTGGGCCAAGAGAGGGCACACCTGGGAAGTGGCTGTGGACTCCGACAAGAAAGGGAACAGAAGCAAAGGTATCCTGAGCTCCCCAGCAAAATAGAGGGTTGAGTGGAACCAGAATTTAGAGCTCCTTATGGGGGTTAATCAGGGCCAAGGGTTAGCCTTCATCTTGTGACATGTAGGTGGTTCTGTGTGAGTGTGAAAAACAAAAGGTCTTCAGAGGATGTCAAGTTAGCTCCTTCACTCTGAAATGACACTGGTGACTTGAAGCTGGATTGTTGCCAAAATTACTGTGTTGCAACTATTTTAAACTCCAACTCACTATTTTGGGGGTTTATCTACATGTTAAGCTGATAAGGAGATTGCACGATTGATTAGATGAGTGTTCTCAACCCTGGCTTTTCAGTTGAGCCTTGAGAAAAACTGATTCCTGGTCCTCACTCTAGACTAGATGAATTAGAATGTCTGGGTGAGTGATCTAGGATTGGGTAGTTTTTAAAAGCTTTCCAGGTGATTGTGATGTGCAGCCAAGGTCAGGAACCAATGGCTTAGGCTGAGATGGGAAAGAGATACACACAGGAATGAGAGTAAGAGTTGTGGTCAAGAGGTTTTGATCTTGGGTACAACCTCAGACAAGGAAAGTTTTCTCGTGTTCATGCTTGGATAGTGCTGGAATACAAAAGCACCAGATGATATATTGGTGTGTTAGAGAGTTTAACCTGTGATTACAAGTCAGAACTAAACTTTGTACACCCCAAAACATAACCAGGACCAGATAAGCTGGTGGCAAATAATACATTTATTTGTGTTTTTCAATCAAGGATCAAGTATTCACAGAACAGAAATGTACTCAAGGTGGTTCAAGACTATGGAGGTTTGTGGTAGAGACACAGATAACAATTTCACGGCATCCAAGGATCTGGACTTCCAGAGCCAGGAACCAGACACTCAGGTACTGAGGTCATTCCCTCTACCTCTCAGTCATTTGATCTCCTTCATCTCTGTTCATCTCCATGTCTGCTTCATTCTTTCATCACAGCTGGTTCCTCTGATTACTCTGATTTCACACAAGGCTGAATATGGGTGCTCTAGATCTGATTCAGCGTAATCTTGCAAGTCCAGAGCCCAACACTGACTGACCATTGTCACAATGTCCTTTAGTTCAAACTTTTAGGAGGGGGAATTTGGTCATTAGCAAAGGATCACTGGTCTTGTCTATCCTTGGGTTAGGTGTCAATTTTCTCCCAAATTCTAGGCTTGGGGTAGAAACTGTCATATGGTTCACAGGAGGAACCACAGTAAAACATTCTAGGAAGTCACTGGAAGGGTAGGTACTTCTGAGGAGCTGTGGGCAGAGAAGGCAATGAAGTTAATCTAATGCTACCCATCCATAACCAATGAAACACACATTTTTCTTCTTTGCCATCTTCTGCCTCCCAGGGATGAATGAGCATGGGGGAGATGAGGTGGAGTTTGAAAGTATGTGCCCTGTCTGTTCTCAGGATTCAGTCCAGCCTCTGAGAGAGGTAATCACAGACTGGCACGATGCAAAGACAGTCTAAGAAACCTCAACCAAATGATACTACATGTGTTGTCTTCCTGAAACTACTGGAAAGTGCACCTTGGCAATGGTAAAAGGCTAAGAACATTCAAGACAAAGGAACTCTGTTCAGTTTTAGTTCCACACTTTCTGCAGCATTGTGGCATGTGAAAATGTAACACATTTAGACATTAAGGAGGATTCTCCTCCCTTTAGGCCTTTATTTGATCATTTGGAAAATTGGCAATTAACATGTTATTGTGGTGGTTTGACAGTTCACTGAGAGTGCTGAAATAACATTCTTGGCTTTTAAATGATGATCTTTCACTGACATTCAAGTGGCTCTTTTCAGAAACTTAGGACTTCAGCCAATCTGAGGGTTCATGAAAATAGTGCTGTGAGAATTTTATAAATTCTCCAAGTGGAGATATTATATGTAAACTCAATTTATGCTCCAACACTGGCTATTGCAGCAAAGAATTGAATGGTTCTACCATTTTCCTTCTTTCCTCTAGTTAAGTTCAGCTACACTGAGGTAGGAGGGCAGGACTCGTCTGGAGCTGGGGGCCATGTTTAGAGGGAGCAGGCCAGGGTAAAATTTCACCTCCCACCCCAGCCTGTAGACAGTCTGAGTATATGTTTTTTCTTTTGGGGACCCCTGGGGCTAGAGGCAAAGTGAAGCCAGGAAAGGGGAGAGGAGATTCAGGAAGAAGTGGAGGAAGGACCGATAACAAATGTCCACTTTCACTTTGCCCAGAGCATGTGGCCCCTGAAAATGATGGCTATGACCTCAGTATAATGCCCTCATGCCTATGTGTGACCATTTATTTTAGAGCTTTAGATGGAACCGACTACTTTAGCTTTTGCCCAAGTACAGCTATTGAAGATTCCAAATGATTTAAAAAAGAAGTCTAATATTTATATTTTACTAACAAAACACCTTAAACCAAAAAGGATGACTTATCTGGTCTGAAAATAAAACCCTTGCTACTGAAGTCTGGTGCAGCTGAGTTATCACTATTTTCATCCTGCAATTTATTTTATAGGTACTAATTAACAGGGCAAAGCCTGTTGCCAAGAAAGTAATTCACATTTTGCTGTTTTCTTATTTTCTAACAAGACACAGACCTGGTCTTTAATTAAAGAGCAAGTTCCAAGAGCACTATATCAGCTACCAAAATTAGGGAACATTGGTCTGGGACAACCACGGTGAAATCTGCTGTGTAGAGTTCAAGAAATAGTGGGAGAGAGGGGAAGGAATGGCAGGAGAGAAAGAGGAATTGCACAGGTAACCTGCAAAAGAAGAGGTGGTTTTCCTCAAATGTTTTACCTTCTCTCTGTTCTCCACAGCTCTGCATATCTATCTTCTCTGACTCTGCTCAGCACACTGTTTTGCAAACACCCGTTTTTTAAAAAGCTCGTCCCTCCACCCCACCCCCAATTCATTTCTGTCCCCAAAGCAGAATTTTTTCAAGGGGGCAACTCTGCCTTCAGATGTCCCAGCCCCAGCCTCCTCCTTCTCCATGGCTTCTTATTGGACCTGGCCCCCTCGGTGACCTTTGACTTTGACTTTTGCTGTCCAGCCAGTGCCGCTCATCTGTCATTGCTTTCCTCCCAGCTCACCTCCTCTCCTGGCCTCAGAGTCTTCTTAACTCCTTTCTCCCTTTTCTTCTCTTTCCTCCATCCCATTCCTGGAGGTTCTGGACTAAAGGCAGCCGTTCCCGCTCCTCCTCCCTCTTTGAACCCTCTGAGACCTCGTGTGGGGGTGGGGAGACAAAGAAGAGGGTGGTAGTGTTGGGCGGGTGAGGAGAGCGAGGGCCGAACCAGGGGCCTGACGTCACTGCACCCTGCCTGTCAATCTGCAGCGGGCGCGCTGCTCCTAACCGCCTTGTCTGCCGCTGACTTGTCCCTCACTCTCCTTGGCTTCCGCACACCCACTGGCGCCAGGAGCTCCTCTCCGCTCTGTCCTCCGCTGCTTCGCAGGCATCGGCTCTGTCGGCACCGGGCACCGTGGACGCAGCCTGGCGCCCCACCACAGAGCTCATGATCGAAGACTTTCTGAAACCCTGACTCCCCAGGTGAGCAACCGGGTCCCGAGAGGAACTTTGAGGGTGTGGAGAAGGGAAGGGGTGAAGGATGGCCAGGGGATGAGTCCTTCCCAAAGCCGGAGAAATGGAGTCAAGCTTGACCCCACACCCTTTCCTTACACATACTCTTCAACTTCTGCCCCAAGCCTCTGTTGGAGGTGTTCCTCTGCGGCTTCCAGGACCCGCTGGCTCTGCACGCAGAAACTTAGCTTTCAGCACCGCGGACAGCGACTCGCTGCCCTGTTCAGAAGAACGCCGTGACCCCGCCTGCAGGATCCCTAGGGGGACTCGCCCAGGCTCACACCCCTAGCTCGGTGCAGACAGATGCGTGTGCAGATGTAGTCACCCTTACGGGATAGATCTGTGTGCATGTGAGTGGATATTATCCGTGTGTGTCTCTGCAAAAACTCTTATCTGTGAGAGCACCCGTGCACATTTCACTCACTCGCTCATTCAACAGGTATTTAGTTTTGGCTCTCGTTTAATCACTGCTTCCTCGCCCTGCTATGGGGTCCCGGGTGGGGTGGGCAATATGAGCGGGACATCTGCGCCCCGGAAGTTCCCTGGCAGCTTGAACCGCGCACCTGATGCTTGCTGTCCCTCTCCACACAGGGTGCAGTCTCCGGCCGCGATGAACGCCAGCGCCTCTTCCCTCAATGAGTCCCAGGTGGTGGCAGTGGCGGCCGAGAGAGCGGCGGCAGCAGCCACAGCAACAGGGGCGCCGGACACCAGTGAATGGGGGCATCCTGTCGCGGCCGGGGCGCTGGCAGGCGGGGGCGTGGCCAATGCGTCGCTGGAGCTGTCTTCACAGATGCCCGCGGGGCCGCCTGGGCTGCTATTGTCAGCGGTGAATCCATGGGACGTGCTGCTGTGTGTGTCGGGGACAGTGATTGCAGGAGAAAATGCACTGGTAGTGGTGCTCATCGCGTCCACCCCGGCACTGCGCAGGCCCATGTTTGTGCTGGTGGGCAGCTTGGCCACCGCAGACCTGCTGGCGGGCTGCGGACTCATCTTGCACTTCGTGTTCCAGTACGTGGTGCCCTCGGAGACGGTAAGCCTGCTCACGGTGGGCTTCCTTGTGTCCTCCTTCGCTGCTTCGGTCAGCAGCCTGCTGGCTATAACGGTGGACCGCTACCTGTCCCTCTACAATGCACTCACCTACTACTCACGGCGGACCCTGTTGGGCGTGCATCTTCTACTCGCTGCCACCTGGACGGTCTCCCTAGGCCTTGGGCTGCTGCCGGTGCTAGGCTGGAACTGCCTGGCAGAGCGTACCACCTGTAGCGTGGTGCACCCTCTGACGCGCAGCCACGTGGCGCTGCTCTCCGTGACCTTCTTTGCGGTCTTCGGCATCATGTTGCACCTATACGTGCGCATCTGCCAGGTGGTCTGGCGCCATGCGCACCAGATCGCGCTGCAGCAGCACTGCCTGGCGCCACCCCACCTTGCAGCCACCAGAAAGGGTGTGGGTACGCTAGCTGTGGTGCTGGGTACTTTCGGTATCAGCTGGCTGCCCTTCGCCATATACTGCTTGGTGGGCAGCCGCGAGGACCCGGCTGTCTACACCTACGCCACCCTGCTGCCAGCCACCTACAACTCCATGATCAATCCTATTATCTATGCCTTCCGCAACCAAGAGATCCAGCGTGCCCTGTGGCTCCTGTTTTGTGGCTGTTTCCAGTCCAAAGTGCCCTTCCGCTCCAGGTCTCCCAGTGAGGTCTGAAGGCTCTCTCTGTCCTCTCACCAGCACCACGACCCCAACCAGCCAGCCTATGGCGAGCTGCTCGGTGCCTGCTGGTGAACTCTGAGATCCCAACAAAAGGACTCTGACTTTGAAAAGAAAAAAAGAGAAAATAAACACACACAACGGACTCACATGGACAAAGAAACTTGGTGGCACTTTACATATACAGTGTATACATGTGTACATATATATACAAATTATTTGTATCTTCTGGAGGTATTCAGGATGTGGGATTTCCTGGTGGTGGAAAAACCAACAAAGATGTGGTTGTATATCCAAATTGTACATCACATTTGTCAAGTGAACACATCCAGTATTGCTTAATTATAGCATTTCATTTTTAGCTGCTGAACTGCCAAAACAGTGTTGCCATTTTTAAGGGCAGGGGAAGGAGGAGGGGAGTAAAAGGTGTATTTTTGTCGTATGTGATAGAATATTTTGCTGCACATGCATCAGTAAATTACAACATATTTTGTACACAAATAAACACATAAAATGTAATTTTGGGCATGTGACTCACTATAGAACTACTATGTGAGAGTTGAAGTATGAATGCATTTACTTTAAAAGTTTACTGTGTGTCATCTCCCTCCAATGAAAATCTTAATGTAAAAAATCATATGGCCCTGGCTGGGTAGCTCAGTTAGCTGGAGCATCATCCTGTGCACCAAAAAGATTGTGGATTTGATCCCTGGTCACAGCACATACCTAGGCTGCAGGTTCAAACCCCTGGCAGGGGCATATGGGAAACAATCAATTGATGTTCCTCTTCAACATCTCTCTCTCTCTCTCAATCTGTCACACACACACACACACACACACACACACACACACACACACATCGAGAAATATATCCTTGGGTGAGGATAAAAAAACATGTATTTGCATATTTTTCATAAGTTGTCACTGAAATATCTAATTCGGATAATGGTAGGGAGTAAAATATTCGTGTACCAGTATTCACAGAGCACTAAAAGATTACTGGTGTTATCAGTGAGGATTAATCTACGCTCTTCGTAGGTTTTGGTAAACAAGCTCCAGAGGATGCCTGAAACCATTCTTTTGTCTTACCCATGTGCACTTGTGAGTCCTGAAATCACAATCTTTAGTTATTGTTTTTTTTCAGTCTGGAAAGAATTTTAAATGTTGAAAATTTTTGTTGACTGAGTATATTGTTGCTGCCAGGTAGCAAAATGCATGGCCTTATAAAATAAATCAATTCTTCTAAGACAGGATTCCAAGATATAGTGTGTTCATGAGACCAATGAAGATATGCCCAGCTGCCCGGTTTGAGACACTTTTATCTTCAAAATTCAAGGCATTAAGGTCCTCAAAGACTAAACATTCCATTCCGCCAATGGGTGTGGTCATAGTTAAATGGTTCCCCTCCTCCCCTTTGTATAGGATGGAGATGAATAAGACAGGAGTGCTATGAGCACCTGTGAAAAAATACACACACAAGCACAAGTAGTTGCCAGCCTTTGGCCTTAGAAAAATACACACAGCACCCTCACAGACACACCCAGAATAAGATTTGACCAAATGTCTGGGTGCCCTGTGGTCCAGGCAAGTTGACATATAAAATTAACCTTCACACCAACAAAGCATGAGGATCCAAAATAAAGGAGAGGAAGTGTTTAAAGAGGGATTAGTCAGCTGGGTAAAATGTTGCTGAGAGAATAAGTAAAGTGAGGATGAAAAACAATGACTGCAGATTTTTAAATGTGCATGTCATTGGTGAACTTGACAGGGGAAACTTTGGGATAGTGAGGAGAGGGAAAGCTTGGCTGAAGAAGGTACAAGTGAAAATGCATTAGCAATCTAGTCTCCAACATCTTTCAGCAGAGCTGTGACCTTTTAAATATTATAAAACATGCTAAGTTTTAGAGACATATAGTTTTATAGCGTCTGTAAATTTAGAGCCAGGAAGATCAGCATTATTGCTCATTCATCAAAGTAACATTTTTCTACAGATCTAAACTTCATAGACTATTCGGCATCATCAGAGCTGTCTCCAGCACTATTCGTATCCAGAATGCATTCAAGCAGACTGAAATAACAAAACTCTGGCTGCGAACTTTTCCAAACATGTGGGTATGGGAAACAATGTAATTTCAGAGATGGAAACAAAAGAAATTGGTATTACTATATATTTTATAAACATAGAGAAAAATTCTTACCATCAGCAAATTAACACTAGGTTAAAAACACAAGACCATGAATCTGACTTCAATTCACTTGGTATTAATATTCAATATCAGCCCTGGTCATAATCAAAATGTTTGATAGAACAAAGAACAAGAAGATACCAAACAATCAGGTTGTTACTATCCCTGGCTTACGCAGTTGGCCAGGCTGTGTAATGTCAATAGGCTTGATATTAACCAACCTAATAATGAGAGAGTATAAAACTGTGCACAGATCTTGAAACACCTCTATGGAGGAATGTGACTATACACTTGACTCGTCAAACTTCAAGACCCTATTCTAGATGCTGGAAGCATACCACTAGTCTTTGAGAAAGGCACGATTCACTCAAAAGTCCAGCTGCCTGCTCACTCTGCTATCTACTGGGCACCCCAAATGTAACATACTTAAAGTTGGGCCACTTCTCTTTACCCAAAAACCTTTACCCATTAAACCTAAGTTAATGGCATTTTTCTGGTTGTTAAGGCCAGAAATCCTGTAATCATACTTACTTTTCTTTTTCACATACCTCCCATCAAAACTATCAGCAAAACCCTTTGCCTTAATTTTCAAAATGTATCCAGAGTCTAGACACTCCTCACCATCTCCACCACTATCACCACCTCTCACCTGAAGACAATTGTTATAATTGTCTTCACTCTGGTCTCCTGGCTTCAGTTCTTGTGCCCTGAAGTCTGTTGTCTACACAGGGGGTCACCCCCACAAACAGTTGCTCCCTCTGCTACCCTTCAAAGGCCGGCACAAGCAGTGCAGTCTGTCTCAAAAGGGCGACATAAGCCCTGCAGTTCTGCAGTTCTTATATCATTGATTGATTGTGTGAGACTAAGAGCAAACTTTGCTACCAATAAACCAGAATGGAAGTAATTTACTCACAGATGGCATTTAAAACATTTTTATTACCTGTGCATCTAGCACATATTTTTGTATTTAAACACAGTAGAAAATTTAGACATAGTAAAAGTAAAAAGATTTTTGAGAGAGAAAAAAAGACAGACATAGGGAAGAGGTATTCAGGCCTTGAGTAAGCATTTCTTGAGTGAGGAATTCCAGGGTTCTGGGTACCTGGTACCTAATCTAGAAGTGAGGGCATCGACTCTTCACCCAAGAGAAGGAGCACAGCTGGAGGAGGCCCAGAGCAGGGCCTTGGATGGCCCAGGGTATGAGTTTTCTATTGCTGCTATAACAAATAACCACAACCTAACAGCTTAAAACAATATGCATTTATTCTCTTACAATTATGAAGATCAGAAGTTTGAAGGTAATTTCACTGGGCTGAAATGAAGGTGTCAGCAGGGCTGCACCCCCTTTGGAGGTTCTAGAAGGAGGAGAATTTGTTTCCTTGTTTTTCTCCAGATTTTAGTTGCATTCCTTGGCCAGTGAGCCCTTCCTCCATCTTTAAAGTCAGCAGTGCATATTCTTGTTTAAGTGGTTACATTGCCCTTTTCTGTAGTCAAGTCTCCCTCTTCATCCTTCTTTCTTATTTATTTATTTACCTAGTTATTTATTTATTCCTCGCCCAAGGACACTTTTTTCATTGCTTTAGAGATAGAAGAAGGGTGAGAGAGTGAGAGAGAAACATCAGTCAGCTGCCCTCTTGTATATGCCCTGACCTGGAATCAACCTGTGACTTCTCGGTCTACTGGATAATGCTCCAACCAACTGAGCCACACTGGCCAGAGCCCTCTGCATCTTATAAGGACACTTGTAATTACATTTAAGCCCTGCCTGAATAATACAGGATGACTTCCCCATTTCAAGACCCCCATTTAACTTAATCACATATGCAAAGTCCCTTTGCCATATAAAGTAACAGTACAGCTCTGAGAGCAGTACTGATGAAAAGTGCAATAACAAAGATATACACAGAGTGGTAAGGATCCCATAGGAAAGCCAGGGAAATTCTGTGGAAGACTTCACTAGGGAGGCAATACTGAGCTGAGTCTAGGAGAACAAAAGAAATTTGTAAGGTGAAGGGGACAACATGAAGCACCAAAAGCATGGCCCATTCAGAGAAAGGCCATTCAATATGACAAGAGTATATAAGACTTTAACCTGAGGGAGGAAGTAGCAAGACATAAGTCTGGAAAGGTAGGCAGGAGCCAGGTCACAAAGATCTGTGCTGGGGGTGATTGCAGGCAGAAAAGACTGGAAGCCAAGAGACTATGCTGAAGTCAGCTGCAGCAATCCAGGTGAGAGGTGGTTGTCGGCCTCCGCTTAGAGGGAGAGAAGGAATGGAGAGAAGGGATGGACTCAAGAGCTGCCAAAGAAGTAGAGTGCCTCTGAGTACATCAGTGATTGTGGGGGTGAAGTAACAGGTTAGGAGTCAAGTTCATTTGATTGGCCACCCAATTCTATGTACACTGAGATGAGACTATCGGCAGAGAGGCAGATTTGAGGGGGAGGGTGCTGAATCAGGTTTTATATCTATTAAATGTCAGGATCTGTGGGATATTTAAATGAAGGCATCTGGCTCTGTGGCTTTGGAGCTGACAAGGATGGCTGGAATGGAGATGTAATTTCAGTGGTCATTGACCTTAAGGCAGAAGTGAAGACAGGGAAGGGAATGAGCAAGGCCAAAGTCACAGTATGGACACAATAATATCTGGAATACAGTGAGGGTAAGCAAAAGAAAAAAGGAGGCCAAGCAGGAGCATCCAGGAAGAGCCCCAGAAAGTCAAGAGGAAAAAATTTTAAGAAGGAAATGATCAGGTGTGTAAAGGCTGCCCAGAGGCCAAGTAAAAGAGGTTTTAGAAAGTATTAGATTCAGGAACATGGTAGACTTGCTGGTGACATGGCAGCTGCATCAATAAAGAACAAGATGAAAGCTAGACTGCAGTGGATTGAGGAGAAAAATGGAAATTTTCCAATTTTTTCCCTAAATAAATTTAACTTGAAATGGAAGGAGGTAGCTTGAGGAAAATACAAGGTCACAAGATAGTCTTTGTTCTGTTTTTAAAAGATGGGCAAGAAGTGACTATATGATTAGACTGAGGAGCAAGTACCATTCATCTGGAAAAGTGGAAGATAGAGAAAAAAGATGCCTGACAGTGGGGCTGCACAGGAAAAGAACAGGGTCCGGGGCACAGTGTTGGGGGCGAGGGGGACCGAGACAGGAGGAGGTGGAGACACAGCTCTGCCACTCTGAAAGGAGGCAAGGTGGGATGATTGGCGCTGACAGAGCTGAGTGTATGGGTGGTGGGAGGAAGTTCACAGAGTTCCCATCTGACAACCACAATGTATCTGAAGGAGGACTGACAGTTAAGAGACTATTGCAAGAAGTATCAAGAACCTAGGTTGACGACATTGGGAACAAAGCTGTGAAGTTGGGATAGTGTAATCATTTAATCAGAATTAAAGGTCAGACCATACCAAGCATTGCAAGGATGCAGAGCAATTGGAATTCTCATACATTGATGGTAGAATATAAAATGGTACAAACACGTTAGAAAATAGCTTGGTGGTTTCCTAAACAGGTAAACATACTCCTACCACATGATGTAGCCTTTCCACTCCTAAATATTTACCCAAGAGAAATGAAAGCATTTGTCCACGTGAAGACATTTGTCCATGAATGTTCATAGTAGCTTTACTTGTAGTAGCCAAAAACTGAAAATAACTCAAATGCCTACCAACAGGTAAATGAACAAATAAATTGTGATACATCCATATAATAGAATGCTACTCAACAATTAAAAGGAATGAACTGTTGATACATGAAACAGTATGGGTGAACCTCCCAATAATTATGCTGAGTGAAAGAAACCAGGGGAAAAGGATGTTGTATATGTTGTAAGATTCCACTTACATAAAATTCTTGAAAATGTATAGTGACGGCACATCAATCGTTGGAACAGGGAGAGTAAGGATGAGAAAGAGAGAGATGCAGGGCTTACCAAGGAGCACAAGAAAGCTTTTTGGGATGATCGATAAGTTCATCACCTTAATTGTGATGATGACTTCGTGGATCAGTAAATATGTCAAAACACATCAAATTGTACACTTTTAGTATGTGCAATTCATTATATGTCAAGTATCCTCAATAGAGTTGTAGTAAGTAAGTTAAGGGTCAGAGAAAGAATCATAGTGAAATAACAGCTATTACAGATAATACTATGGAATTAAAATGCAAAGTTCCAGTACAATAAGGCTTATCAGTCAAAATAGGCTAAGTTATGTGGCAGTAACAAAGAACCACCCAAAATCATATGGACTTCACACAACAAAGACGTCTCACTTGGACGATGCTAACTGCACTGCCTGGTCAGCATCCCAAGGCAACTGTCCTCTCTGCAGCAGCGTAGGCCTCCATCCTCTCTGTAATCGCTGGGGCAGGAAACAGGAGCACTGGAGGGTCTACCATCAGCTATGAAGTGCTTTGACCCACAAAGGACACTTTCACTTCTAGCCCATTGGGCAGGGCTAGTCTCATAGCCCCACTTAACTGCAACGGGGTAGGGAATGTCATTTTCCTGAGTGCTCAGAAAGAAAGGCAAATCAGAAATGGATGAATCTGAGGAGATTTTACCACTTGTGGCTTCAGGAACAAACACGTTTTCTTTGCCATCTCAAATGGAACATCCAGTTACAGACAGAGAAGAGATTTGCAAGATTCAACCCCAAATTTTCAATTATTTAAGACTAGACAGGTTGATGGTCCTTTAATAAAACATGTTGTGGGCTGTTGCATTCATCCAGCAGAACACAGCATAAAGCAGTCAAGACTTGAGGTGAGTGGAAAGGAAGCACAGTTCCTGAAAGGAGCCTGATTGTCCAGCCTCAGCCAGACTTTGCCCCTGGCCGCACAGGAGGGGAGACCTGTGAAGTTTTGGCACGCACCCTTCTTCACAGACAAACGACCCCAAGCCTGTGTTGTTGGACGTGTTGCTGAAATTGTGTGGTGAAAATCAAGGAAATTGGTACTAAGTGATTATGGCCAGAGGATCCAGAAATATCTGAATTCTACCCAAACCTTACTAAGTACTTTAAGGAAATAGCGAGGGACAACATCCAGTCAAAATTACTATTTATGGAAGTTTGCTGTAGCTTTGTCACATAACAGAAATGCAGAGCATCCTTGGAAGCTAGACTGTGTCACATGGTCTGTCCTTTTCCCTTAAACCGCTAAGCAGGTAAGAAGAGCCTGGGTCCGAAGCTTGACTTGCTTTGCCCCATTTAAGCCCTCAGTACTCAAACCCAGGTCTCAGGCCTCAGATCTTGCCTTTGATGGTTATAAAACAAGATAACCCAACATCAAACTTTCAGGCCTGAGGAGAAGAAAATCAAAATGAA
Source organism: Carollia perspicillata (assembly GCA_004027735.1). Taxonomy (NCBI): domain Eukaryota; kingdom Metazoa; phylum Chordata; class Mammalia; order Chiroptera; family Phyllostomidae; genus Carollia; species Carollia perspicillata. Next base: position 96,615 of record PVKM010000659.1, read on the forward strand.
AGAAGAGAGTGAAAGACCCAGGGGCCAGCTTACCTGGACCTGGTTGCCTCAGAGAGTAACCAGAAGGAGCTAGCCATACAAGGAGCAGGGCTGTCCCCTCTACTCCTGCTAAGAGGAAGAGAGTATGTAATTGGCCACTTAATAGATGGACCAATTGGATCAGCGCTCCTGCATTTAAGGGTGAAATGAAAAAGAAGATGGAGAGACAGAACAGTACCTTACAGTATGCAGTAACTTACCATACCTTCCGACTTTTTAATTATCGGTGAGACCTTGGGCAAATTCTCATCTGAACAGTGGGCAATCATAACAGTAACTACCTTCCAGGGTTGTCATAAGGATGAAATGGGTTACTATATAAAGCTTAAGTAGTACTTGGCAAGTGGTAGCATGGTATATGCCTTAGTTGCTATTACTACTGCTGTTACTGTTGTTATTAAGCAGGCTTTGTAAATGTTGAAATTTACAGTCTAGCATTTATTGGCTTTTGGACATGAACTGAAAGGGGGGAGTAGGGGTAGGAGGGGGTGTGCAGGGTGGAGGGGAATAAAGGGAGAAAAATGGGACAACTGTAATAGCACAATCAATAAAACATATTTAAAAAAAAGAATTTATGGGCTTAAGCACATTTTGCTTTTCAAGTCTCCCTCTATTGCACCCCTGAAATATTTTACATAAATTATCTGTTTTCAGTAATCAAATCTTTTTTAAGATATATTTTATTGATTATGCTATTACGGCTGTCCCACTTCCTCCCTTCACTCCCTTCCACCCTGCACGCCCTCTCCAACTCACATTCCCCCCCTTTAGTTCATGTCCATGTGTCATAAGTTCTTTGGCTTCTACATTTCCCACACTACTCTTGCCCTCCCCCTGTCTATTTTCTACCTACTATCTATGCTACTTATTCTCTGTACCTTTCCCCCCTCTCTCCTCCTCCCACTCCCCTGTTTCTAATCCTCCATATGATCTCCATTTCCATGGTTCTGTTCCTGTTCTAGTTGTTTGCTTAGTTTGTTTTTGTTTTTGTTTTAGGTGTGGTTGTTAATAATTGTGAGTTTGCTGTCATTTAACGACGCATATTTTTTATCTTCTTTTTCTTAGATAAGTCCCTTTAACATTTCATATAATAAGGGCTGGGTGATGATGAACTTCTTTAATTTGACCTTATCTGAGAAGCATTTTATCTGCCCTTCCATTCTAAATGAAAGCTTTGCTGGATAGAGCAATCTTGGATGCAGGTCCTTGCCTTTCATGACTTGAAATACCTCTTTCCAGCCCCTTCTTGCCTGTAAGGTCTCTTTTGAGAAATCAGCTGACAGTCTGATGGGAACTCCTTTGTAGGTGACTGTCTCCTTATCTCTTGCTGCTTCTAGGATTCTCTCCTTCATTTTAATCTTGGCTAATGTAATTATGATGTGCCTTGGTGTGTTCCTCTTTGGGTCCACCTTCTTTGGGACTCTTTGAGCATCCTGGACCTCCTGGAAGTCTATTTCCTTTGCCAGATTGAGGAAGTTGTCCTTTATTATTCATTAAGATAAGTTTTCCACTTGTTGCTCTTCCTCTTCCCCTTCTGGTACTCCTATAATTTGGATGTTGGAACATTTAAAGATGGCCTGGAAGTTCCTCAGCCTCTCCTCATTTTTTTGAATTCTTGTTTCTTCATTCTTTTCTGTTTGGTTGTTTCTTTCTTCCTTCTGGTCCACTCCATTGAT